>JAWNPV010000049.1:0-50591 GCA_035078785.1 Collessia kirishimana
ACACAATCTGTTAACACGCCAAGCAGTGGCCGAAAGCTGTAGGCTAAGCAGTTGCTGGGCATTTGTCAAGCTGTTGTTAGCTTTTCATTTAGTTTCTATAATTTCCCAAACTGCTTACTTAATTTAAAGAAGTAAGTTTTCCCTTTAAAAAAATTGCTTTTATAGAACGGCAGCTTTCTATTGAAGCTTGCACTGTAACAGGATTTTCTGGTTGCCACTAAGAAATTGTTAGTCTAAGATAAATTAAATTTTACATCGTCCAACAGGAGTGTTTTCCAGTCTATAGCAGATAAATTTATGAATTCCAGCGTCTTCTTTAGCAGTTTTATACCAGCAGCTGAAAAGTATGCTGAATAAAATCACATTAACCAAGCCAAGTAACTGACTTTCACCAGAACATGCCATAGAAATTATGGTGAACGTAGATTTCCCATTATATATTTTATATACATTTCTAGCCAGAACTTTCGTCCTGCTAAAGATCGCATTTTATATCAAAACATGGCTCTGCCATAATAAACCCAACTTTCATTGCTTCAGCATAAAAGTATGCCAAGCTTTAGCCATCACCATCAAGCATGGTTCGTGGCTAGACTAAGGCGAGCTGCTCATCCAACCTGCGTATGAGTAATGCTGTTGCTATTCAATCCAGCTTGTCTGCGGTTTTTTTTTTTATATATATTTATTTCTGACGACCTGCAGCAACTATTTTAAGTCCAAGCTCTTGACGGGCCTATAACAAACATACAATTAAAGGTAGATGGGCTGTTGTCATTGGTTTAGCACACTTTATTCGCAAGCTAGAAATACTTACAGCATGAATAACAGGCAAGATAATGGCCCCAGAGAGAAAAGGCGGATGGAAAAGCAATACGTGCCAGTCGTTACCTGTTGCCCATTGCCTGCGCACTGAAGTGGAAACGGAAGTTTGCGGATTTCATGTGATAGACAAGTGTCGGACAGAGTCCCGTCGAGTGGGCTCAGTATTTATGGCGAGGCCACCTCCGGACAAGCGATCCATTGAAATTAAATTACCGTACCGTATACTGTTAACCGATAAGACCCAACCAAAGACCAATAACAGCAACTAAGACGTCAACAGCAGCAGCACGCGGCAACCACCATAGCTTGGTTAACGATTGGTCTGTTGGCCAAGTACGTTGAAAGAAATCATTTCCGAAACGCTGATAAACATTTATATAAAAAAGTACCTGAAATGGAAATAGAAATGGTTGATTAAAATATTGTTCGATCGTCATTAATACGTCTCTAATCAGACACGAATTTATTTATGGAGGAAGGAAGAAAGGAACTGGTCGGGGCTTGTTTATTGGATGTCGATTGTTTGTAGTCATTAAAGCTTAATAATTTATTGTTACCAGAACGAACTGTGTTGTCCATTGGTAAATCAATGGAAGGGCTCTAGGCACATGATGGGTTATACCAGTTGATAAACTTTTAATGGAAAATGTTGCCAAATGACCGCAATGCTGTCACGAGCTATTACCGCTCTATTGTCAGGTTTCTATACTGCTTACAGCATTTTTCTAAAAGAAAATTCGTAGAGACTAAATGATAAATTGAAACCATTTGGAATATCTAAATTCTGTTTAATAACTTTATTAGGTTTACAGTGTTAATAGATGTTGTTTTGCCTTAGAAATTTAGCTTTCGAGTTTTTTGCTTCAAGACAAATTGTTAAAAGGCAGCCCTAAGCTCTGCTTTCTTTAGAACTGCTTCATTGAACTGCTTGTTGTTGCCTGTGTATTGATGGTAAAGCAGTAAGCAAGCAGTGACTGTAGTCCGTAGAAACATTTCAATTTTTCTTTAAAAAATTAGTGTAAATGAATTAAATCGCATTTGTCGTTTCTCAATTTTTATTTTTTTTGAAATAATTTAAACATTAATAAATACAGAGAGATTTTGTTTTGTAAAACATTTTCACATTAACAACTAAATACAAGGTTTGTTGTGTTTGTTTAGGAATTTCACAATTTGCACACATTTAAAATCGATTTAATAAATATTAATATACAATTTATGGATACCATCACTAAAAACTATTCAAAAAAATTACTTAAAATAAATCACAGTGTATTTAAGCATTTTTTTTTTCTAGTGTTTCTTGGTTTCTGGCAATTTTCACTCACTGGAATGGTGAATTGTGAATAAATTCAATAAATATTAAAAAAAAAAAAATCCAAAAAAAAAATAATTAAATTAAATTCATAAATAAATAATTAAATAATTATAAATAAATTAAAAAAAAACTAGATGAGAGCTAGATAATTGAATTAAATAGTGAGGAATGTGGAATTGTGAAAATTGGAAATGTCAATGGAAATGTGAATGGAAATGACTTTAATACTTAGATAGCTGCGTCTGCGTCTGTGTGTGGTCTCATGAGTTTGTTTTTTGTTTAATAAATTAATTAATTACTTTGTTAAATTCTAAAATGGCATTCGACAAATTCTTCGTCGATTTGTTGACGCTGGGAATGCTGTGACTGGAACTTGAAGCTTGAAAAGCTGCTTATGGCAGCTGAAACTTTCAGCTTGAAAGCATGAAAGTCCGTAGGTCTGAAGGTCTGTGTCTGTGTAGGTCTGATGGTAGCTTGGTAGCTTGCAACTTGAACTAGAAACTAAGCACAGCATTCGGCGTTAATACTGGAGAGGCGTTGTAATCGCTGCTCTGCCCTCAACACTCGCCGGAGGCGCTGTTGCAAGGCATTCCGCTTGCCCTGCTGCCGTTCTCCATGCTCTCCAAACTGGCGCCCTGGCCCAAGGACACCAAACCGGAGCCGTTGCTGGCCACCAGCTTCTTGCGTTCCATGCTGGTCTTGTGCTGCTTACGCAGACTGCGTCGCAGACTCTTCCACATGTTGTCCATATACTGGAAGTACAATTCCTTGCTGAACTTTAGATCCTTGCGGTCGGCCTCATGGCTGCCATCGGCTGGTGTGCGAAAGTTCAATCTCTCCAGCATGGCTGAACGGCTGACCTGACTGAGCTTGGCCCCCTGGCTATTGGGATACGAGGCATTGATGGTCGTTTCGATTTCGCACAGCATATTCCTGGCGCTGACCAACAGATCGTGCAGCTCATAGGTGGTGGTGTCCAGGCGCAGTTGGTTCTCCTTGCGGTATTTGTAGTGGGCATGGCCTAGATACGAGAAGGCTCCGACAAAGGTCTGCATGTGTGCGTACCAGGCCTTGAGCTTAACCTGCAAGTAGAAGAGAGGAAGAGGAGAAACCTTAGACAGCTGCACTGAGAAAGGAGTATGATAATGATGATGTTGATCAGGCCACATAAATCTGGAGTGGAAGTGAAGTCAATGAGATCGACATGCTTCACTCCACTCCACTCCACTCCACTCCAGTTGAGAAAAAAAGAGAAGAAAAAGATTGAAAACTGGTCTAAGATGCCCAGGGCGGAGCCGGTATCATCATTTTTGCTGTTGGTTTTCTTTTTCATCTCCTTTTTTTTTTTGTGTCTTGTGTTTTGTGTTCTGTTTATGTTTACTTACCGCATTTGTGGGACGCGTCATGTTGGGCAGGAATTTATATTCGCCCTGAAGGTTATAAAAGTCGCCGTATTCCTCTTTGGCAATGTCGCGTATAGTTTGATACTCACGCATCGTGTTGTTACGCAAGGCAATCAAATGCTGCAATAAAACGATGTGAAAAGTTAGTTAATTGCCCACTACAAGGAGTTGAAAGGTGCAGTGTGTGTGGGAAAGCAGTTCAGGGCATTAAGCAAAGCTGTGACTGCTCTAGCACTGCTTTGCCTTTTCAAAGTTCTTTGGATGTTGACTTACCTTACGCTTGATAACACGTCCACCATTCGAGCTATTGATATCGGCATTCGATTCATCCGGCTGATAGGAACCGCCACAGGGATTCTCCCACTCTGGGGCCTGATGTTGCTCCTGCAGCTGGCTGATGGCAAAGAACCTAAGGGCATGACGTCGATGACGGCTTTGCTTATGCCTGCGGCCATTATGATGGGCCTGGGCTTCCATTTCCTGGCTGATTTGCTTCAACTTGAGATAGGTGCTGAGGTTGAGGTCAATATGTTCTTCTTCGGTGTCATCGGACAGGCTTTCGCTGCTGCTGCTGCTGCCGAAGCCACTGAAACTACTACTGCTGCTGCTGCTGTCCTGCTGTAGACCATGGGCAGGATTAACATGCCAACCGGGCAATTCCCTTTGTGAATGGGCATTGTGAGCTGCAGCATCCTGATGCAAATGCCTGGCCTCCAGCAAGGGCCAGAGGGCAGCCAACATCATGATGAGCAACAACCATTGCCATTGGCTATGTTTATTGTTGTTCATGCTTTGGCTAATGTGCTGCCTCTGGGCTGCACTGATCTGTGGTTTCTTGAGATCGCCGTTGGGATTTTGTTTAAAGATTTTCGCTGCAATCGATAAAGAATTGCAAAATTCTGTCGTTAGTTGAGGGTAATCGTAATCGAGAACTTTTTTCCAAAGATATTTACCCTGCGACATGATTTAATTGTTTTTTTATTTGTTACTTAAGAAAATATCACAATTATCACAATATGTTTGATTGATTTTTATAGCCTTGTTGCTTGTGGCTTTAATGAATGCCAAACGCTTTTGTCGTTCAGCCTCTGTGTTCTTAAAATTTAATATCGTTGTGAGCTCGCTGCCTGCTCTTAACTAACTAACTGTTGCTGCTGGGCTGGCGAAAACTTTAAATCAAAAAAAAAAAAAAAAAAAAAAAAAAAAACCGCGATACGAAGCGTGGAAGCGCGCAATGCTGACTCGCCACAGGCCTATACCAAGGTAACCAACACCAACACAAACACCAACAGCAACAGCAACACCAATACGGACAGCAACGTGCTCAGCAACTCACATTCATTGATCGTTGATCGCTGATCGTCGTTGATCGCTGTGACTCTCAGTACCAACAGCTCAATACACGCACTTGTCTCACTCAATCGACTGAGTGCAATTGAAGACCCCCTGTTTCTCTCTCCATTGTCTCCCCCCCCCAAACAGCATCTTCATCTATTGAAGCTTTGTTTTTGTCATACAAACAAATTTATGGTCATTTCGTAGTCGTTTTTCTCTCTCTCGCTTTTTTCTCGCATTTTTTTCGATTTTTTTCGAAATTATTTTGTATAAATTTCACAAGAATTTTGTTGATTACTCATACAAGTATTTTGGGTTTTTATATTGAGCCAGCGCCGAGGCAGAGCGAGAGTTGTTTGCCGCCGCTACTGCGCTGAGTATCTCTGCCGGCCAGACAGTGAGTAGACTTGGCCAGCCAGCCAGCCAGTCGGCCAGTCAGGCAGTCAGGCAGGCAGGCAAGTTAGTTGGCCCAGTCGAGTTACGTTTGTACAACGCGGCGTATGAATAATTCATACATGCATATTCATTCAGTTTCTCTCCATCTCTCTCTCAATCTGTCACTCTGTTTCTCTCTCCCTCTCGATCGCTTCGTGTTGCTTTGGGCCGGCATACGCTCTAGGCGAACGATTGGCGCTTTATAGTATGTGACCGACCAGTCTATACAATATTTTATAATATGTTGCGGTAGGTCAGCGACTTGCTTGGCTTTTTGATAAAAAAAAAAAATTCACACACAGCACACACTCACAAACAGAGTGTGATAAGGCACGTGCTGCTTGCCTATTTGTTATTGCTGCTGCTGCTGCTCAGTTGTTACTGTTTAAATTATAATCAACAGGCAAACGGTAAAGCTAAAGGTAAACGGAAACGTTTCCTTGTCTGGTTTTTTTTCTTTGGTTTTATAGTTTCTTGATGTTTAGGGCTTCTATATATAGATTCCTCTATGGCCAACCCACTGCCAAGTTGGTTGGTTGGAAATTTCTGGATCTCCTTACAGCCCGATGATTCAAGGCAATTGTAAAAGCCAACTAACATCGTGGACAGTCTAAACAAACAATTAATCGTAACAGAAAGTCACATACTTATTTATAGATACGCATTTGCTAATGATTCCTAAATCATTCGGTTTAGAAATATTGTTAACAAATCTTTTGTTGATTTATTTTACAACAGCTTAGCAAAGAGAATTTTCTATTTTTTTTTTATGACCTATGATTAGCTATCTAGTTGGCTGTAACCAGATCGAGAAATTTCCTTTTCTGTTTTACTAGTTGTTGATTGTTTTTTTTAATTACAGGTTTCACTGGGGGATTATTTTCTTAAAGGTTTTTATGTTTGTTTTAAGGGAAATTTAATTTAAATAAATTTGGTTTTCGTTTTTAAATAATTTTTATTTAATTTGTTTGATTAAAAAGGAGGAACAAAAGGGCAGCAAAGTGGATTTAATTTTTAAATATTTTATGAATAAAAAGAATTTAACAAAAAATTCTCTTTACTTTGTTCAACTTTAATAAATAAAAAAAAAGGAGAAAAAACGACAGCAGAGGGTATAAAATTATTATTTTAATTGACAAACTCATAAAACCATTGTATTTTAATAAATTGCATTTGGCTAAATAATTTTCTTAGCTTGGAAATTTTTTCTGCCATTAAAAAATCTCTACCAAACAGCTGTTCTTGTGCTTAAATTCTCTCACAATTTCTACAAGCTTATTTAATAATTAATTAATAAAATATTTAACCCCTAACACCTTCTGTCAAAAAAATATTAATAAATCGAACAATAAAAGTTAAAAAAATCTACAAAGATTATTTCTGGATTTTTCTTATCCACCTGCCGTGGCCATAAATTGCATTTAATCAAGTTAAATAAGAAAGAAACCTTAATCCACTACGATTTTTACAACCTTTTCCTACAATATACATATATTTTCATTGAACACTTGAAACTGTCGCTATAAACTGTGATAAGAAAATGCAACAAGTGCAGCAAAGTGCTGACAAAGGGGAAAACCCCTTATGGCGAACTGTTTAAATATTAATTTGTTTGTCAAATTGTTGTTTAACAAATATTGTTAGACATCAGACGATTGCTGAGCGCATCGACTATGGTTTTAAAAATGATTTAATTTATTTACTCGCTCAATTGTTTTTTTTTTTGTTTAATTTCTTTCTATTTTTGTCTTTGGTTTTATCAATTGTTGAAAGGCGCATTGATTTATGAGCGGCTTTTGGGCTTCGGTTTACTTACTTGTTTGGCACATATTTGCTGCGCTGAGTTAAGAATTTATTTTTTGGTAATTGAACGGGATTTTCCTGATCGTTGTTCTTGGGATTTAAATAATACCAAGTTGGCTGGAGTTTGCACTTCTGATGGTTCGGTGTCTTGAACTTTTATATTTTTTTTTGGATTTTTTTTTTTGGCTCTTCGCGATCCGAGACAATTAACATTGGCGTGCGTCTAAACGAGACTGATTCATGGTTCCATTTGGTCGCATAATTTTATATTTATACGAAAACTGCGAAACTGCGTGCCCTGCTAAGGCCGTGTGAGGCAGTCCCAGGCAGCAGCAGCAGCAGCGGCTGCGACAGCGACTGAGACAGAGACAACGCCAATGGCAGCAGCGATAGTTCGATATGATATTGGTTATATGGTAGGGCGAAGGCAACGGCAACGGCAACGAAGGTGGTGCTGTTGGTGGCGCTGACATTTGGCTGGTTAACTGCTGGCTGCTATCTTCTCACACACACACATACAGACATGTGTATATTGTCGCAGTCAACGTTGACGCTGCTGCCCCCTCCGAGTTGAAGTTGTGCCCACGTCAATGGGGCGGTCGTGCGAAAGAATTGGAATCAGCAAAAAAACAGCAAAAGGTGTTTGCGCCACGCTTATAATTATTATTTGATTTGTTTTTATGATTGGCCAAGCGCAGCGGCAACAGCCCTAGTCCACCTCACACCCAGTTTCCTGCCCTCTGCCCTGATGCTAACCCTCTGGCTCCTACTTATCATCTATATATACGATTTGTATATTTATAAATCGTATTTTACCTGATTTTTCCCTTTTTTTTTCTTATATCAATTACCTGGCAACAATTTCTTGTTTTTCTCTTGCCCTTTGACTTTGTCGCTAATATCTTGACACGAGCATTAGGACCTGGCAACGTCGAGTTTATTTATATAGCGACTATATATACGGCATCTGATAATTTGTCACAATTGGGCATTTTTTTGGCCTGTTTTTCTGTTTAATTATTTGTGATTATTTTAGGATGACAAAACAACTGCCTTTGAGTTGCCAATTAAAATCTGTAAAAGTCCTCAGGCGCCCGATTATTAGTTCCACATACATTAAATCCTGTTAGTCTAGGCAGCTCAGGATTTTTACTGGCTAACTCCATCTAAAATAAATAAATAAACCTAAAAAAGTGATTTTCTTTATAAAATTCGAATGAACTGCTTCCATCAGTTGTTAAGGAATCAACTGCTTCCACCGTTGTCACACTGATTGTCATTTAAGCTCCTCTTAACCATTTCCATTACAATTGTTTATGATCAATTTTTATTGTTAACATTGTCGTTACACAATCAGAATCGGATTTTCTCACTCAAAACCGATTCTACCAAGTCACGTAGGCCCATTCATGGCTGGCAAACATGTGAATTAAACCTCCCAGCTTTTTGCCAGGCAGCAGAGTATAAAGACCTGCGATACTCGCTTTCGAGTGCGATTGTATTATCGCTAAATTGACGCAAAGTGCTATAATTATTAAACTGTTATTGATATTACCAACTCGCAGGATCGAAGGCAGATCGGTAGCGCTGATATGTTAGCCACTTTCAAGTTATTTCACTTTCCGTTCTTATCTCGAACACTGCTGATGTGATTTATGGACAAAGTAAGAGCGAAAACTACTTATTGATAAGAGCCTGACACTCGTTTATTAAAATGCCATTTAAAGTTCCAATTTCCTATTAATTATTTCCACTTCCGTTGACCGTTTCCGTTACCCATTTGTTAGCGGTTGGGTCCCCACCGCATCGCATCTATCTTAACTTATCAGCAATCGCAATCTAAACAAAATACTCTCACTAATCGAAGTCTACCATCAAGTAATATTGACTTTATCGTAAAATTTGCAAACAGAAGTTTCAAATAATGCGCTCATCGACTGGGCCAAAAATAATTGCGACACCATTTGGGTTAACTAAACGGCTCGGTGCTCTCTAGGTAACGGCGGGAGTCATCAGCAAGGGTCCAAAGGTGCAAAGATTTATTTATCCAGCACTCACGATTCCCATGTCTTTGCAATTTTTGATTTCATTTAAACTGATTTTTATGGTTTTCACCTTTGAACATGACGCGTCTTTCTGTGATAACGAAAGTATCAAAACCTGGTGGCAGACGACAATGTTTCATGGAAAGTTTTTCCATTGCAAACAAAGATGCAGGTTATTGTACTATGGAATACATTGGGTTAATAATTCTACACAACTGTACGACAGTGGTAGATGGTAGGTGGTCGATAGAGCAACAAAGATCCTAGGAAATTTAACAGAAATCAAAGGAAAATCTCTGCTCCTTGAAAAAGGGGTAAAAATTTGATATTTTAACCTAAAAATGTTCTGCACATCCTTACCAACTAATTAGATCATCTGCTGCCTTACTGCTTTGCTGGCTTTGCACAGCTTCACAGCTAAGCAGTCTCTTTGCATACTTAACTGCTTGACAGCTAAGCAGTTTCCTAAGCGTCTGATTCAATAAAAAGAGATTAAAATAAATATGCCGTGTGGAAATGTAATTCAGCCCACTGTAGCTTGTCATTTGATTAATTCTAAATATAATTGGTGGCGTCAAAAAACCATGTCCATGTCTAATCATATCACATGTGAATAGTTTTCACCTTTAATTTTTTAGACATTTCCAGTTAATGGGCCCCCCGCCCTTATCGCTGTGGCGTGAAGCGAACTTTAACGTTCGCCTGCCAATTTAGCCTGGGAATCACAATTGTTTTACAGAGTTGAGGTTGGTCGCTGAGTAATTTTTCAAGATATGAATGAATCTACCCCGGAGCATATGAATAAGCTTTACAGATAAACGCAACTGGGGGAATGGGTCACTGAAATTGGCATTGGAAGTCGAGAATCGCAAGGAGTGTAGAGTAATTGCTCTGCTTCAGCTGGCCTGGCCAGGGCATGGACACTGACTCATGTCAATTGTTAGGGAAGGGGTTGGCACATCGACGTCATCGTCAAGACTCAGATGACGCCATTGTGTCTTTCACACTCCCCTCCGAAAGGAAGAGACACAGTAAACAAGAAGAAGTTAGAAGTGCTGAAGTGCGGTGCTGAGTGTACCAATCGGCCAGCTCCACCTGGTGATATATTTTGCACTTAAACATTTGACTTCCAACCATCGACGGTCCAATCGGATGCCAACCAAATCCAGTGTGACGTATGTAGGCCCCGTGTCCTGTGACGTAGGCAGATTAGCCTACAGCTATGACAAATGCAGTCAATTGCGAATTCACTGTAATTACCGTTTATTATCATCCCCAGGCACAGAGCTCGCTCCCCACCTCTGTGTACTGTTTGTCAGTCTCGCTGTCTCTTCGCTTATCTTGGCTTTTGTTGGTTTTCCTCGATACTCTAGCTTCGTGGGCAAATACCGACGAGTAGTTTGTCTTGAAGGGGTTTCATTCATTCATTTGAAAATACCCGAATGAGAGTTACAATCCTAAAAAATCCATAAAGATGAAAATATTTCTTCAACTAATTGTTAAATTTTATACCCAAGTGTTTTCCAGACCTTTAAGTCATGCAAATTGTTGCCAAACAGCGATGAAATGACTAACAGCTAATGAAATGAATGTAACAGCTGCAGGGAGGTCAGTAAAGACTGATCAGCGGTATTTAAAATCACTTGCAACTACAGACTGCAGTGTACAGTGTACAAAGTACCGACTGCAAGGGTATATAAGCTTCGTTGTGCCTTGATTTCTGTATTTTGTTGACACCTAATGCCGAACAAATCGCTCACCTAATGCGCTGGCATTATACTCAACGATTTGTCTGATTATAAATATTATTAATAATAATTCCTCGTTGACATAATTGAAATGATTGCTTATCAGCCTAAATGCAAAGCAGTGCGGAAGCAGTCGACTGCTGAGTGGGCAAGCAGGGGTCAGTAAGCAGTGGCGAGGCATGCAAATTGGTGGGGCCACCAGTTGTATTTCATTGTGTTTGACAAACTATGTTGTTGCTGTTGTTGCTGTCGTACGTAGGATGACTAATTGATAAGCGTGTGACCATATTACTGTTGCTGTTTTGTATTTATCGCGTGCCAAGGTCAACTGCTCTGCTCCCCAAAGGGCTCTGGAGACTCTGAAGCAAATGTGTCAACAATTGTCGCGTGCGTTGTTGTTTGACATAATAATAATCATTATTGATACTTTATTGGCAAGCCAAACAGCATTGCTATAAAGATATTAATCAAAAGAGAGGAAGAAGCCACCAGGCAAGCACTTAGTCACCTGGATTTGTACCATAGATCCAACCAGTCGGCCGCTTTCTCGATCAGGAATTTTTTAAGCAATTTCATCGATGATTCAACATTTAAGCTAAAACAATGTTAAACCAGTTGCTGGCTGACTGGCTGGCTGGCTGACTGGCTCATTGTAGAAGATCAATATCCACTGGCTGTGAGACATTTTCATAATTTTAGAGAGCAAAGTCAGCGGCGCAAGTGGATCACATACATCCGTAGCAGCGGCTGTGCGGCTGTGCAATCAGCTTTGGGCTCCACATCATCAGCAAAACACTTCCGTTGTGGCGCCCAAATATCGCGCACAACAACTAAACGAAAAAACAAAAAAAAACCATGAATTGGTCTGACCGGCCTGTCTGTCATACTACGTCATGGTTAAGCAGTTCATCCTCTGAGGCATCAACATTGCCAAAAATAAAAAATTCCACACTACAAAGCAGTTGCTCGGCCTCCGCTTTCCTCTTCCATCAACCGAATCAACCGAATCAACCGAAACCAAGTTGTTCACACGACACTCAGTCAGTGCAGTGCAAACAACAATTGTGTGGGTCAGTTTTATGCTTTTTTTTTTTGTCTTGTCGGTTTTTACTTTTCTCTTGACTGTTTTTCTGTTGTTTCTGTTGTTTTTTCCTCCTCTCATTTCCAGCAATTGATGAGCAATTAATGAATTTTTTTCCCTCTCTCTCTGTTTGTGTTGTTTGCAAAACGGAACAATCGGAAATTCACATTTGCCATTCCAATTGCCTGCGTTGTGAGGTTTTTTGTTGCCCCCTCCTGCCCCTCTGCCCTGACCACCCTGTTTGGCTGTCTTTTTGGCGGCATCAGTTTACAGTTGAAGCTTTTGAGCGTTCAAGTGCTCAGTGCAAAGCTGACTTTGGGTCTCATTAACTTGAATTTCCCTTGCTTTTTCAATGAAAGAGTATCGCTATGTCGTTGTTTAGTAGTTGAAAACAATCTTTGGCTTCCATAATGTCGTCTGCCTTTGGGTTTTGTGTTTTGTGTTTTTTTTTATTGTCGTAGCCTTCGAAATATTGAAATGGCAACCATCGTATGGACGGCAGCGGCTTGCCCAGTTGACTTGAAAGTGTTTCGTGTCTCGTTATTGAAATTGCAATTCAAGATTCTTCACGTACACGTAGAGGCACCAACCAACAGCCAACAGCCAACAGAGTTACAGTCACAGTCACAGTCAAAGCCAACGAAGACACCCCAAACTGCCCCATCCACACCGTCCCTCCTCTACGCCATCCACTTGATTTACATACAAAAAAAAAGGCCAAAAAGAAGAAGAAAAAGACGAAGGAATGGCTCATAAAAAAAAAAACAAAAAAAAGGCTAAAAGCCTCCTCCTACTTCTGCTCCCTGGTGCAGCAAGTTCATTGCATTCCTCTAGAGCAACGCCGACGCCGTCGTCTTGCAGGCAGGGAAGGCCGGCAGGGAAGCTGTTAAACCAACCTGACCATGATGTTGTGGCGGCTACGTCGGCGGCTTCAAATGTCACTCGCACTCAAATTGGCACTTGAAGTTGGACAAAATATATGACCCAGTAGTAATGCTTGGCCAGAGGGACGCGGTCGTGGTGGTGGTGGCCAGAGACTGGGAAGCAACTGGAGACTGCTGGGCGGCAGCAGCAGCAGCACCGACCCGTAGGGACAGCAGCCGAGTTGTTTCATTTTAGTTTTTCTCTTGGGAAAAACTGTTTGTCTCAGCAGCCACCGCTGGCCACCGCTGGCCACCGCTAAACGCCTACGACACAGACTGGTTTGCAAGACACCAAAGTCTGGCTGCCAGCTATGCGCTGGGGCTCTGTGGCTCGGCGGCTCTGCAGCTTTAAATGGAAATGAAGTAAAGCAGAACATATTAAGAAACTTAATGGTGTGCGAAAAGGGTATGCTGTTGTCGGATAGCCTTTATTAAGGTTTTATTTCTGTTCTCCTCACACTCAAGGAGGCTGTTTCTTTGGCTTGAAATTTGATGTGGCAAAATGTCATAATGAGAGGCGGCTCACGAGCCGTCCCGTCCGTCATCTAAGCGGGTAAATAGAACAGGTCACTGTCCCGGTACCGATACCGATACCGATCCCTGTTCCTCCCCCCCGTTGTCGATCCCTTGGTGATGGCATTGCTACTGCTGCTTTAGCCGTAATGAATTTGCTGATTGGGGGCTTTGGCAGTTGAGTTGAATACGAGTTGGGCACATAGAGTTATGGTTTTGCTTGTTGCTTCAATGATTTTTATGATTTAACGCTTATTTGGCTGGGGATATTGAAAAGCTTCCCCCCTTTGCCAGGTATCAAAAGAATGTGAAAAGCAATTAAAAAGGGGGAAAAATTCATAGAAAATGTGGATTTATGATGTGACAATGTGACAAACAGTTGGATCGATAGGATGATGAGGTTTTTCCTTCTTCCTCTCTGTTTTTCGCTAGTCAAAACATTGCTGACAGCCCTCGTTACACTGTAGTCTTTGCAATTGCCTGGTTAAGCTCTCCTGCCTCTACCGCTGCCAACCCATCCAAGCAACCAACCATCACACATGATCGCCTTAATCATCAGCTTTGTAGGCATGCAATGGCCACCATCAAAGCTGCACAAAAATCACGCCAGCGACACATTTGAGTTTGCCAAGACGTTGAAGATCCCCAATGACAGAGACGATGGTGAAGACGAGGACGAGGCCAGGGAAAAATGTAGATCAAGCAAGGGAAACGAAGGGGAGATGAAGGCCCCCATGAACTGGGCAATCAACATTATATGAAGACCGACCGACAGACAGACAGACAGATAGACAGACGGATTTGTAAGTAGCCAAGAGCAGGCAGCGCAAATGTATCGATTTACAGAGCAAACAACAACCAAATAGTTCATGCCAACAGCCGACAAGTGGACCAACCAACCGACCGAGCGACCAACAACAGCAACAACCACAGCCAGGAGTCGGCTGCTTGAAGTTGAAGTTGGAGAAAAGTCAGTTGACAAGATGCCAACGCAGCAAAATCGCTTACAATGTTGAAGAATCCATGTCTGGGGACAGACGCGCAGACAATTAAACAAATTTGATACAGAAGGAGAGTGGAGAACCCACAGTGGCCGGGGGGCCAGCAGCGAGGGGTGGTTGGTAAATTAAAGAGCGAGCAAGCGAGACAGACTATGTTGTTGTGTTGCCATCAGTTGGACTGTAGCGGTGGTCAACTGCGGACTGCTGGTGGCCAAGGCAAGGCAGGCCGACAGCCTTTCATCTGGTCTTGCCCTGGCCAAATCGCTTCGTGTTCTTTGCGGTTCCATTAAAAACTCACGCCATCATCTCTAGCCATTATTAGTTATATTTATTTAAAGGTTTTTGAACTGCCGCCACATGCAATGACATGAATAACAAGTTGCACTTGCAGACACTTGAAAAAAATCCACAACTGGATGGCATTACTACATCATATAGCTGTCAAGAGTGTGTCTGAGCGGCCTTTTTGGCCCAGATCAAGACGCAGATCACAGATATTTGGACTTTTCTCTCAGTGTATAGTTTGGCAGTCGGTTGGGTCTTGGGCCCAGCCAAGTGTGTGTCCACGCATAATTCTGAACGTGTCTTTGGGGCCAGAGATTCGGATGACACATGCCTTTGGGCTGGATGGCTAGATTGTCTGCTGCTCCACGTAGCCTTTGGATGCCTGAATATAGCTGTGTGGATGGTTGGCTGGCCGGATGCCTGGCTGGAGCTAGAAACCTTATCAAACAATTAGGCAAAGGGCAACCAACCATTGTCTGACTGTCTTATCAGCGTGAATCATTCGATATGGTGAGTGCTGCCCTCCTGCTCATCATTATGGTAGTCACCTAATGGTAGACAAACGGATGCGCTGCCCTACGTGGGTGGCCCTCAATGGTTCGTTCGTTACATGCATAATAAATCAATAAAGTCCCATCAAGTGAGATTAATCGGCTAACAGCATAGACACCTGCAAAAGCCTAATTAAAACCATGGCAAAGGCAAACCGAAAATAAAATTTTGCTAATAACCCAATTAGAGAGGCCAAAACACACTCATACAGGCGTGTGAACAGCCTACGCACATTGACTTGATTCGATTGGCGGCGGACCATCAGTCATGCGTCATATGGCCAGACCATTATGATGATGTTATTATCGTAATGATGATCATCGACACCTTCGAACACACAAAACACGCGCCGCACTTGGCTCTGACGTCACACACAAACAACATCTTGACCTACAAAAAAAAAAAAACGAAGAAAAAAAATTAATTTTTTATATAAAATGTAGAAAAAAATCTGCTTGACAACACAACTGAAAAGTTGAAACCAAAGAAAAGCAGCAAGAGAAGCTTATCGATCGCTGGCGGCTGCTGTAGTTCGATTCATCAGACAAATATTTCAAGACCTGAGAGGAGATTCTCACAGCTCAACCAGCCAGTTGGCCAGGTTTAAACGAATTGAAAAGGCATTTTTCACTGCCAATTTTGTTCGTTTTAAATTCTAATTTAATTGGAAATATTTTAAAGATTAATTTCTGGGATTTTTAAGAGGAAACTTGAAAGAATATTGAACAGACAAGTGTGTTTTCTCTAAGGAAAATCTGTATTCTAAGAAGATCCCTAAAGGATCTCAGCCTCAGGTCGCTTGCTCTACTTCTAGTCACCGTTGTGGATAGAGAATTTCGTAAATATTGAAATAATCATGATTTAAAAATAAACTCTGTTTAAATTAAACACTTTGCTCTGCCTGGCGAATTCCACTCAAGCAAACGACACCAGAAATATTCAAAAAGAAACTTTCAACTCAAGCAGTTGAGTTAACTCTCTCCCCAACTCTCTTCACTTGGCCCCATGGTCATGCTCTTGTTAACTCAACACTCTACTCAAACGCTGGTAACAACAGTGGCAGTGGCAGCGGCAGCAAACAGCTGGTAAAAACCAAATACCAAATACCAAAGCCAATTTCACAATATTGCCTTAATCAATGTGGTAGAGCAAGGCAAGGCAAGGCAAGGCAAGGCAAGGCAAAGTCAAGACACGTCAACCGTCATGAACAAGACGGCACATGCCAGCCGTGAAAGCTTTTGGCGTGTATTAAACGATTCGAGTATTTGGAAAATCCTAACCTAAGCCAAGAAAAATCACCGAAAGCCTAGAGTCACTGCCTCCGCTCCCTCCCATGACCAAGTCAATGCAAAATACACAGCCAACACGAATGCAATCTTATGCAATCGCACCTGCCTCTCTCTCTGTTAACCTAACAGTTAACAAAACCACTAAACAATGCACTTAAGCTAGAAGCTAGAAATTAAATACAAAAACAATAAAATAAATAAATTTACAACAAAACAAAACGAAAAAGAAATCCCCAGTCCCCCATGACGTTTATGTAGGTGAAGTAAATGACAGAGAAGAGGAGAAGAAAAAAAGTACCCATCGGTGGGGAATGTGATTACGAAAAGCTGTGCACTGAAAATCTATTTGAGAAATTCTTTGGAAATCTCAAGAGTTGCACTCACCGCATGACGACAGCACCGCCGGGGCACGCGACATGGAAAAACGTCGTCTCATGAAATCGAATTGATAGTATTGCAAAAGCCAATGGTTGTGGGGACCCCTTTTGACGGGCCCAAGGGGGCAACCACCTCTGATGATTCACAGTTAGACGCACGCACACATGACAGTTACAGTTGCCGTTGTAAGCAGTACAGACAGTAAGCAGTGCGCGCTTCCATTGACTGAGAGAACAGGGTGGAGTTGATTGCCAAAGCTGCCTCGCCTAGACTGCTTAGCTCTTTCTAAGCCGCAACAATTGTAAATTGTCAATTGAATAATTTAATTTAATTTTGGCTAGGGTATACAGTGTTCGGCTATTTTTATTCAACTTGCCGTTGCAATTGACCGCGCAAGGTCGTATGGTGGCCTATCTATCTGAGTAAAGTTCTCCCCCCCTGTCTGTGGCTGCCACTGTATACTCCAGTGATTTTTATTTCTTATCAGTGCAAAGGAAAACAAAAAATTGAAAATAAAATAAAAACAAAACAAAACACCCGCCCTGGTGGGCTTGTCATTCACCCAGTGTGTCTCACCGGTGATGTTGTCGTGCGTTCAACGTTTTAATTAAGTCATTTGACATTTAATTTATTAGCCTGACATTAGTCAGCTGCCCTGCTGGCGTTAATAACTTTAATGAAACTATAATCAATTGCAATGAGCTCAAATGCTAAATGCTAAATGCCAATTGGCTGTTGGCAGTTGGCAGCTGGCAAAAATCGGCATTCGAATTGGAATCAGAGTCGCCATCGCCATAGCAATCGCCATCGCAATCGGCATCGCAATCTCAAATTAAAATGCAATTTATTATTATAATTTAATTGTCTTATGCCGTTGTGCGTCATTAGCATAGCTCATTAGGAGTTTGGAGGGGCGGCGGCGACTGGTAATTGACGTTAGTTGTAAGCGAGGGCAGAGTCCGTAGGATAAAGAGCCGGAAACTGTCATATGAATTTATAGGAGATTTGTCACCTCATTCGATCCACCTGTGGCAAATGGGTAGCAAAGGTTGTTGGACAAAGTTCTGTAGAAAATTAGACTCGCTCGAGTGTGGTTGAGCAGTGTGTGATGGGTGAGTCCTCTGGACAAGTGTTGCAAGGTTACAGAGGATCCGCCAGGCGACTGCTTGCAAGCAGTGCAATCGTTGAATTAAATATTCTAAAAGCAGCGCCTTTTCGCACATCATTTAATCATCATCCGACTTGAGTAAGTGACCAAATGGTCTAATGAAATTTGAATAACAAACAACAATGATCGGTAGCCACCAAGCAACAGTTGGGCTGGATGGTAGAACTGCTAAAAATAACTTTTGGGCTGCCATAAATAAACCGCTTTGTATGGGATTTGTGCAAATATTTAGTGATTTTTTTCTCTCCTCTGTGGTTTTGTTTATTTTTTAATTTTTTTTTTAAATTCATATTCGTATGCATAAATAATAATTATGCTTTTGGCTTCTGAGAAATGAGCGGCAGTCTTTATATGGCGTGTGCAGTCCAGACCTAAAAAGGTCTAAGCAGAGCACATGTATTGGGATCATCATCGATTTGAGGAAGAAATTAAAAAGATCTTCCCAGACGCTTCTCGGAATGCATAGGCTAAAGCGCATCATCGCGCTGAGAATATCGTATCGTATCGTCAGCATCATGACTCAAGAATGGCAGCCAGGAAGTTAGAACTCCGGCAGGGCGCAGAAGGAAAGTGAAAGCCGATCATCAGTCTCAGTTTCTCTCCCCTTTAAAATATAAATCAAGTTTCTTTCAATATAAGCTTTGGAAAAAATTCTTTTTGGCTGCCTCTTTGAAAAGAAATTGATTGATGATGTTTGCCGTTCGCTGTCCGAACACTCAGTCAGCAAAAATGCAGACAAACATTCCCTCCCTTGCCGCCTTCTGTCAACCCAGCAGGCCAAGATCAACGGAAAAAAATATTTGTAAAACACAGACAACCAGGTGAAAAGCTCAACAAAATCAAATTAAAGTTTATGACAAATTAATATTGTCAGATCAGATTCAGAAAGCAAAATTTTAAGTATTGTGAATTCGACGAAATGTTGATGAAAAAGTTGAACGCCAGCCTCAGTCGCTGCCTAAACTATCAGCATCGCCTTTGCCAGGATTTGGCCCATTTGGATCGGATAATGGAAAGCGATTTCTTTGATAATCCTCGACGGCGCTGGCTCAGCGAAATCAATCAGCGTCAACAGGCCAATGAGGTACTGCCAGCCCTGTGTCCAAGCAGCAGTCGGGTGCAGTCCAAGACAAGCTGTTCGGCCTTGGACTATAGACTGGCCGGTGTACGATCTGAGTTATCGACTGATCGAATGATTGTTACAGCCACGGCAAAAGTCCAGAATCCAATAGATCAGCAGACGCATGACAAACAGCAGCAGGTGCTGGTGCAGAAATCAAACATTCAGATTCAACGCGTTCGAACGGAGAAGAAACAGGCTGTATTGGGTGGTGGTGGCGTTGCCACGGGTAAAAACTTTACTTCTCAAGGCTCCAGCGACAGCGAGAACGATGAAAAGAGTAGCCAACAAAATTTAAAACACGCTGTGCAGGTGAGAAGGTCTATGCAATAGGAGCTTACAAAGGTTGTGTGACAAACCACTTCTGATGTTTTTCTTTGTGGCTTTCTGTAGAAAAATCTTAAAATGACTGAAGCCATTTGGAATCTCCTACAAGCCGAAATGCCTAGGAGAATGAGGAGGGTAATGTAACTGGGCGCCAGCAATGCAGGTCAACCAATAATTTCAATTCCAACTTTCTAGAGTCAGGTGAGGCTTCAGTCAAAGGTTGTTGAGAGTCGAGAGGATTTACCAAAGCCGCCGCCAGCGCCCTCGCCCTCACCCATACGGAACACGGGTCGTAATCATCGACGCAGTATGTCACCAGGGCACGCCAACTCGGTTCAGTCAAGCATGGGCTTTGGCTTTCAGGTCTCCACCCAGCAATTAAACACGCGCAATTGTCGAAGCTGCTGTTGCTGTGGGAACGATTGAGGCCAACAAGGATAAAGACGACGGCGACGGCGACGGCGATGGCGATCACGATGACGATGACGATGATGAGGGCGTGGCCAAAATCTGGCAAAAGAGCGCCGCTGTTGATGTTCAGCGATTGATCATCATCAAATTGATTATGATCATCATGATTATTATCAAGACAAGGGGCTCTGCCACTTTTTGGCTAACCAGTTCCAGTTGCTGCCGCCAGAGATTCCATCTCGCTCGCCTGCCAGCTGGTCCGGTTCTCTCTCTCTCTCTGTCTGGCCAGTTAAGATTATGAATAAGTTAATAATATGGCGGATGGTTCCTTTGTGCAGCTGAGAGCGGTACTTATTAAATGATTAAAGCTCAACCAAGACCCAGAAAAAAAACACACCAAAGAAAAAGCGCACAGAATCGAACAATCCCATGTCGACCGACCACCGACCACCATCAATAATACAGCCAACAGCCAACAGCCAGCAGCCAACAACAAAGGTAACAGCAAAGGCAAAGGCAAAGGAAATATTTATGATTTGCTTAGCCTGGGCGAACGTGCGAAAGGATAATCACAAGCGCCTACCCCGTTGCCTCCTGAATATCATCAGCCTGATCACGTTCTTTTATCATCATGAAGTTGCACATGCCCAAGCGCCTTCAATATGTGCAAAATGTAAGTCAATGACTTTGATTTGAATACCTCTGGCCGGCTAGTTATGTATATATGTGTGCATATTCCTCGATAAATGTATGTAGAGGCAAAGGAAGGGGGAATGGACTGATGGTGCCAGGATCTGCATTCTCATTTGTTTTTGGATTTTAACTTGGATGCTCCTGAACCAATTTTCATCGCAATTTTAGCCGAAAATTAATTGTAATTAAAATTTTTTTAGTATGCTAAGCATCTTCGATGACATAACTATACCATATAGCTGTCGATTGAGCTTGAAACCATTCACCTTAGTGTTTAACAAGTCTCTGTCCCGTTTACCCTTGATGGCACTATCATACAGCTGTCAATGGTAGGTCGATAGAGCTTGAAGGCATTCACTTAAGTGTTACCCGGTTAGCCTTGATGGCATTACTATGTTCTATAGCTGTCGTTGAATTTTCAATACTGAAACTTCTATTTGACTATCTCAGCTTCCTTTCGCATTGGTAAGGGAAAATTAAATTGTGCGCATCAAAGTGTGTAAGAAGATTAAGTAAATTGAACAATAGACAACTCCGCTTGTCCCAGCAGCTCTCTATGGTCCTGGCCTAATCTCAATCAGCTCGCTTGTTAAAGTCTCGATGAACAATGAATGCACCACAAGGGCCTAAAGGAAACCCTCGCACAACCACCGACAAACACCGAGACACTTGATCTCTGTAGGGCTCTGGCCGTCTCTCTGTATCTCTGTTAACAATTTCTATCTCTATTTTGTTGCTTCCTTTTTACGGTTTTGGCCGCAATTTATCACATGCCACCTTGCCACCATGCCACCAAGCCACCAAGCCACTATTCCACTATGCCACTTAAGGACCGGTATTTGATCTAATAAAAACTGTCAAAACGTTTGCAGGCTGCTGGGAAAATATTTACACGGCTTACCAAACAAAAAGGCCAGAGAAAGGACAACCCAGGGGCCCAAATGAGCAAGCGAGATGGCCAACGGACAAGGTGCGATAGTCAAAACAGTTAGAGAGCCAACAGACAATGAGGCCTCAACAGGATCAAGAAGAGCGGATGGTGTGGGCAACAGCAGCAGCAGTTCAATACTTGGGCGGTATGACACATCAGAAATTTAGACATTAAAGGACTCTGCCTGGGCAACCAGGAAGGCACACAAAACCAGGGAGGGAACCAGTGGATGAGGGCGCCTCAAATATTAGTTGGGGACAGTTAGTGACCCATTGGAATTTTTTTTTAGGCAATTTTATAGATCAATGGATTGGAGATTCCTTTATAAATGAATTTTTTCTCCCATCTGTTTGTTTTTAAAAAAGGATTAAGAAAATGTTGAATCCCTGGTAGCTGGGTCCACCTGAATCCGCTCCAGGATTCTGTCAAAAAGGTCAATCGAATGTCGCACGCTGAAACAGCTGATGTAGCTAAGACTCGAACCTTCGGCAGTCTATTCAAAAAGATGAAAGTAAAAATTTCTTTAAGGTTTTTGTGGAAGCAAAGAATGCAGACCAAGCTGAGGCCAAGACTCCCTCAATTTCTCTCTCTCTCTCTCTCTCTGTCTTTTTCTCGGTCTGTCTGTACAATTCTGGGCGGCCTTTCTTGTGCACGTTTAGCTATTTTTATAGAGTTCCAAGGAATCAACATTGGACCACATTGCTCTGCATTCGGCTGGCCCTGGAGACGTTTCTATTAACACATGGACTGAACACATAACCTGGCTGGCTATCAGGCTGGTTGGTTGGTTGGCCCGGCCCCTGTGGCATTTGGCATTGTTGTCGAGCCTTTTGACTTTTACTTTTTAGCCGCCGCTGGGAAAAAATTTGTACGACATCCTCAGAGCCTTCATCTAGTTGTAGATCTTGTCAACGCGCCGGCCAGCCTCAATGTGCTCGTAATTCAATAGATGTGTCTGTGTGTGTGTGTGTGTGTGTGTAGAAAGAGGATGTTACTGCACTTTAAAAGATCTCACAGCATTTCCTGTGCCGAATACATTTCTCAATGTCAATGACTCGCGCCCGCGCTCTTTGCCAATCGCTGCCAATGTCGATTCCCAATAAAATAATGATCGACCGACCCAAAAATAAACCAAAAAAACAACCCAAACTGACCCATTTGTTTCGGATATTGCATAAGCTCCCACACACAAGGTCAATGTGGCAAAAAATACAGGAAAAAAAAAAGCATTTTAAAGAGCTTAGCATTCGCAAAATTCAAAAGGTTTTTCTGCCAACATCTCCCCTCTGTTTCTTTGACTTCGTTGCCGCTCAAGACATAAAAATAAAAATTATTTTAATATTTGATTTATGCTGGGATATCATATGGATTTTGGAGCCTCCGAAAGATATTTATTTGCTGCAGTAAAAAATCATTTGAAAAGGCCTTTCAACCAGGCCAATGCAATGCCAAACTGTTTGCTAAAGTAACTAGAAAATTATTAAAAAAAAACCTAAAAAGACATGTCTTAGTGGACACTGTTAAGTGCCTTTTTAAAGAAAAAAAAACCTTTAAAGAAGTATCCTAGTGAACACTGTAAACTGTCTTCTCCAAGTATCCTCCATTCACCATTTCATAGAGTCCTTGGCACACTACCTGGTCTGCCCCTCTCGCTCTCTCTATGTGTGGACTGAGCTGAGATCTGTTTGGTCATCTGCATAGCCAGTAATCTGTGGGATTTTGTTCTTCTTTTTTTGTTTTATTATCCTCAGCAGCTCATCTGTCTTAAGTCCCATAATGAAGCAGATAAGTCTCTTCTCTGGTTGAGCTGCCCATAGATGTAACTTTATGACTTGATAGTTGCGGTCTTTAAGGCTTTGACAGGCATCAGAGTCTGCTTCTCTGGATTCCTTAAAAAAATTCATTTTAATAGGAGAAGTAAAGTCTTTAAAATTTATTTCCTTTTGATAATTCAACCCACTAAGTGACTACAAAACGCAGAAGATAAATAAACCAATTTAACGTGGCAATGTGAACAAAGCAGCAGAGCAAAGAAAAAAAAACAACAACCAACAACAACAATCGCTACCGCAGTTTGACGCCAACGCTCGCGCCATTTGATAAATGGATCTACAGATATCAGCTAAAAAAAAAGCAGAAAAAACAGAGAAAACAACACAAAGATACAAATGTATCTGCGAGATACATTTTCGTTGTTATTTGTTTGTTTGTTCAACTGCCGTTCCGGCTGCTGTTGTTCGCTCTCAGTCTCTCACTTTGGCTATATTGAATCTAATCATCTAAATTAAATGATATGAAATTATGTTATAAACATTTTACGACCACAATAAACAACACCAACAACAGCAACAACAACAGCATTAACGGCAGAGCCAATCAAGCCACAACAACAACAGCAGCAGCAGCAGCAGCAGCAGCAGCAGCAGCAACAGAATCAGCATCTCATTCAGGCCGCCGCCTTTCAGTATTTTGTTTCGGCTTCGTTGTGATTTTTTTTTTTTTTTTTTGTAGCTTTTTGCTGTTAATCATTTTGTGGCCTGTCTTGGCCTGTTGGAGCTGTCTGTCTGTCTGTCTGTCAGTCTGTCGGTCTGTGTGGTTGCTGGTTGCCGACTGGCTGGGGACTGACTTGACTTGACTGGGAGACTGAGACTCTGGTATCATCGAAGTTAATCTTGTTAAAACAAACCGTTTCAATAAATACAGCGATAATGCAATTTTAATGCCATTAAGATGAGCACCAATTATGGCCAGCACCAGTAGACACATCACGACCATCACCAGAGAGACCAGAGAGAGGAGGAGATCAGGAGGGGTCTTGAGAAATATCACCTGGAGTCAGTCGGAGGCGAGAGCCAGCAGTCATCACACAGTTGGCAGTTTGCAGTGTTCCTGCGCAGTTCGCTGTCGACTTCGGTGCCCGCTTTTTTGTTTTTTATTTTTTTTTTCATTTCATCTTTGACCGCAAAGTCATTTGTGGAATCCTTTAAGCCACCATGGCAAAGGCAAATCCAATGGCTTTACATCCATCCCCAAAAACCATACATATGATTATCATTTATTTGAAAATGCCCTAACCCCCTTGGAGAGTCTATTAAATTTGCCAATCAACTTGGTGTAAAGCAAGAAAGCGTCTGGTGCACCCTCCATTATGTATGGGGGGCCACAAAGTGGGTCAATAGCCACTGGGCACTGAGTTTAAATCACATTCGCCCATTAAGAAGACAAGAAATTTTCTGAGAGTCGTGTGCGTAGATAGCTAATCAACTATGACATCAGGGCCGGCAATGGAAAAGTTCCAACTGTCTTGGGTTCTTTCACATCACCAGAGGTGGCTTGTGCGTCTGACTGGCGCTTGGGGTAGAGTATTTTGGCAGTCTTTAGAGGCTTTTGCGGCTCTTGATCGGCATTGTTGCGGTTCGTTGATTCTTGCTTGGTGCTCACAGCTCCAGCTACGTTGTTGTTGGTTTTTTCTTCTGTTTTTTTTTTCTCTCTCTCTTAATCCGCACCGCGCAACGCATTTCGTGCACATTTGACAGACATAGTCAAGCAGCCGGGGGATTAAGTGGGGGGAGAGGGAGAGAAAGAGAAAAATGTTGTTTTGTTGTTGTTGTTGCTGTTGTTGTTTTCTTTATTGTTTATTTAACATTTCTGCGCTTTTATTTCGAGTGTGGTTCGTTCGGTCTTCGGCTTTCGGTTGGCCTTTGTTGTTCTCTTCTTGCATTTTCATTGTTCTTTATGATGCTCATTTAAAATTCAAGCTTTGTTTCATTAAGAAACCCGTCGTCCGCATCTCCAGCTCCAGCAACAGCAACAGCTCGAGCTTCAGATTCAACTCCATCCAGTCAGTCGCAGCTCAATCTTGTCTTTTGCCAATTTGGAGTTGGACATTAACGCCGCCGCCGACGGCGCTTACGCAGCTTGTTAACGTTTTTAATGTCCTCCCCACCACCAGTGGAGACTCTGGGGCCTGAGAATCTCAACAAAAGGTTAACAATCAACGAAGGAGATCTGATACGATACGATACGATGCGATACGATACGATCCGATGTGCCAAAAGTCAACCCGCTGCCCATTGATAAGCGGCGCTCATTAAACGACTCGTCATAAGCCAAAGCCACCATTCCCCTCTCTCTCCTTCTCTCTCACTCTCTGCCCCATGAAGTTAAACAACCTAAAGAAGTGGAAAAGGCCACCTTGCCCATCATCATCATCCTCATCATCTGCTAATGCCCAAGACAATGGGCAGCGAGTGTCAAAGTCTGGAGTTCACAGCTGCCCTTCACCGTTGGCCTGCCGTGGACACAGCTGCCTGCCTGCCTGGTGGCTACAAACGCCCAGGTTGTTTGGGAAAATGATTTGAACAAATTTTCTCTTTAGAGCACTTAATTGTTGTCGATGGACGGGGTTCATTGGGTGGCCTGAAAGGCAGCTGATGTAGGGAAAAATCTTTTAAAGATCTGGATCCTTGAAAAGTTGTTCTACATCGTTCTACCCGGGGATATTCAGGGCATAGTTCTAGGCTTGACTGTAGCCCCTTTGGAGCTCTTTCTTATCTCAATTAAATGTTTTGAGTTAAATGTAATCGAGCGATAAGCGTTTAACCAAAATATATCTGCGCCTAATAGACGGCAAGCAATTTTGTTACCCCTCCACAGACACACACAGGCACACTCATCTGTGTGTGCGTGTGTGTGTTTCTTGTCTATTTTTTCTGCTGGTTTTTCTTTATGGAAAAATCACTTAACAATTGGAGAAGTTGAAGCCTCCACACCACAGACAATAGTATGACAGCGGGTGGTGGCAACAAGCAACACTTCCAACTTGCCAACTACCAAGTTGGTTCAACTCCATTGTGCTTGCCACACCACAGAGAAAAAAAATCAGAGAAAAAAACTGAGAAAAAAGTAAGTTAATCCGTTGGCATAATCGCTGCATAGCGCCACAGCATGAGGCAATGGCAATGGCAACTCAACTACGTCGGAGGAGGCTGCGTCACCTTCAACTCCTTTAAACCCACCAGCTAGCCCCATTGGTGGATCCTCTCTCCTCTCTCTCCCTGGGTGTGTGTGTGTGTGTGATAATCTTGGCTTTTGGGTTCTACACACATTTATTTTATATTCAAGTGACGCTTAAAAACTGAAAGTAAAACGACCTACCAGCCACACCAACAGCCAAATGCTCTACGTTTTTGATTTATTCATTAAGAAAATCTAAAAGCTGAACGAAGCAGCTGCCAGGAGAGATAAAAATCAGCTCAGAAAGTATATATTGCTAGGAGGCTTGTTAATTGAATTAAAAATCGTTTTAAAGATGAAAAATTTCTTCTCAAAAAAACTAGATTTTTACGCCACAAAACGCTGCTTTTGTCTGCTATCAAATGGCAACAAAATTCTTGCCAAAATTTAATTTATTTTTTAATGCTCAACTTAATCTAGAGACTTTTGACCTTTGGCGAAGCGTAGAGAATTGTTGGCCACATGCTTGTGGCATCAGTTGGTTGAATCTTTAGTGGATGCCACATCTGCCATCTTGCTTGCTTGCCACCTTCTTTTACAAATTCTTAAACGGACAATGACAATATAAATATTGTGTAGCACTTTAGCATTTAAACAATAACAACAGCAGCAGCAACAGCAACAAACATAATAAACAAACAATTACCAGTGGTAGATTCAGTTCTCGTTGTTGTTGTTGTTGTTGTGGTTGCCCCACGAAATAATCCCAAGTTGGCGACGATCTTCCTCCTGCAGAGTTTGCCAGATTTTTCTTCTTTTTTTTCTTTTCAGCGCTTTGGCACAGCGGGAAGTTAAAAATTTCGCACAACAAAGCAGCAAAGTCAGCGATAAGCGTAACCCAAAGCAAGAGGGTGTGTATCACTGTGTGTGTGTGTGTGTGTGTGTGTGTGTGTGAGACTTGCAAAAGCCAACAATAACAATTCATAAGTCAGTTCTCTAGGTTGGCTCCAGGCCATGCTGGCCAAGTCTTGTCTAAGGCCAACTAATTGCAGGCGGCGCTGATTACTCATACGCCCCCATGTACGGCAACGACAACGGCAACAGCGACAGCGACGGCGACGGCGACGGCGCATGGAAAGAAACAAATGATCATCATGGTGGTGCGTGTGTGTGTCTGTGTGTGTGTGTGTGTGTGGGTTGGCGGCATCTTAAACTTGAACGAACGTCTTGCCCTGTCGCGGCTGCTGCGCTTGGCTTGTCCTCGGCGGCCGTTCAAATATTTGTTAAACTTGACACCAAACAAAAGAATTTTACCGAAAGGATTTGAATGAACAACCAACGAACAATGCAAACTCGCGAGTGGAATGCGACAAAACCAATGCAGCAGCAACAACAACAACAACAAAAAGATGTTCTAAAACCAAAGGGAAGACAACGACAACGACGAAGACGACGACGACGACATTGAAGCAGCAGCAAATCAAACACAACAAATCGCCAGCCAAACACCAAAATCAAATTGAACAACAAAAGCAAGCCAAACCAAAGCCATCGAGTAGGCAACGCCAAGGGTTTGAAGGTCTCAAAGGATGCAGAAGGCGGCGGGGAATTGATAGCAGCAAAGCAAAGCAACCAGGCACAGTGGTCTTAAATATGCCCAAAAACTTTCGGGAAAAATGCTAATTTTTAACCTAAAACAGCTGTGAAGAGTCAAGATGCTGACTGCTGACTGCTGATCGAAGGACCAAGCAGTGCAGTGGAAAGTAGTGGAAGAAAGCAGTGCTCGGCGACGTCGATTTACCATCAGTTGTCAGTCAAATCTTCCTCTAGGTGAAGCAAATCAAAGGCAGCCCAATGGACAACTGCTGACCACAGTGCAGGCAGATCTTGAAGTTTTTGGCAGTTTTTGGCCCTTTTTTTCCAAGTGCTGACGCGCGCCGATCCCATGGCCAAGGCAACAGAGCCTCAGCCACAGAGCCTTTGTCAAAAAGGTAGTCAGTGGCTGTGGCAATGTCTGTGGCTGCGGCTGCGACTGCGGCTGTGGCAAGTCGAAGCTACCTTGTCTGCTGTGGCTGCCGGTGGTTGCCGGTGGTTGCCTAACGCAGTTATCAAAAGCGTTGAATTATGGCCGCCGTTTGGCTGCCAGCTAAATGAGCAACACGTTGGCCGCTGCCGAGGATGTGGTGGCTCGTTTTGTGGCGCTATCGCATTTGATCTCGTTTACTTGCGACCCGCAGGCAACTGCCACGGCCACGGCCACAGTCACAGCCACAGACCTCAGAGTCGTCTCGGCCTAACAATGCGCAACGCTCTGCTTAGCTCTGCTTAGCTTAGCTCAGCTCAGCTCTGCTCATGATATCATTCATTTCTCATTTTCGGTTTCATTCATTGAGCTCAGCTCTGTCTACTGTTCTGTCTGTCGCTGTTGCTGTTGCTGTGTGTTGGCCAAGTGTCGCACCGTTTGTCGTTTGTCTGTTCATTGTCTGTCCCCTGCGTTCCACAGTCTAATTTCGTAATAAGAAACATCTTCAGAGGCAAGCAGCAGCAGCAACAGCAGCAGCAGCAGCAGAGAATGGACAACCCAACGACAGACGCCTTCAGGCTTCAGCTTCACTCGTTTTATTATTATAAATTTTTCTTCTCTTTTTGGATTGTGTGGAATGTCTGCTGGAATGTTGAGCATTTCCGGTTTGGGTCTGATCATGAAACTACTTGCTATTGTTACCAAAAGGGTTGCAAGCTTAGGGGCGCCATTTAAATTGGATTTCAAGATTCAACAAGTTTACTTAACCCTTGGATAGACAGGCCTCAACGTCATTGAAGAACCCCAAGCCTTAACGCTTTCCATAGCCGCTATGGCAGCTATATGATCTAGTTATTTGCAATTGCCTTAGGCATCATGGTTAGCATTGTCTTCACCCCCGCAAAATGTCAATATTTTCCTCCCCCTCCCCATAACCAAGGCAAGTTCAAGTATTTGCGATTGGTTGAGTCATCTAAATTTCATTTAATTTGTGTGGGCAAAAAATAAGAAGAAGAAAAAACCTACTTGAAGGCACCTTTTCGAACCCTTTGATGTTCATTCATTTCTGCACAATTTGCCTAAGAAATACAAATGAAATGCTGATGACTAAGTGCGTGGTGTGTTGTGTTGTGTTGTGTTGCGTTGTGTCTAGCAATTCGCTTGGTTCTTGGATCCTCGTCAAAGCTGGTGAAATCTACTCAAATTTCCCTTAATTACTGTCTGACCGGATTGTGATTCGAATTCACTCACCGCCATGGCCAGGGCCAGAGGTTCATTTCATTCATCATACGCCGCATAGGTTGTCTAAATATTTTAAACAACCTTCTTAAAAAAAAAAAACGAGAAGAAAATCACACAATTTGAATGCGTTGAAGGCCTGAGAAGGAGTTGAGTGGCTGGCTGAAGGAGCAGGAGGGAGCTGGAGGGGGTAGCGAGGAGTAGGAGGATGAGAGGAGTAGCAGTTTCATCTTGTTGCGTATGAATCGCTGGCGACGTTGCTAACGACGGCGGCGTCTGTTCACACGACGCCTGACAACGGTTTGATGGCCCTGGCAACGAAGACGACACAAACGGACACAGAGAGCCTAAGAGAAGCATTCATATACCCTCCCCTCCTCCTCCTCCTCCACTGCCGCCCGCAATGTGTTGGTCTCTGTCGTTGCCGTTGCCGTTGCCGTCGCAGTGGCTCTGGCAGTGGCAGCCTCGTGTTGCTCAATGTGTTGAAACATGAATGAATCTTGTTCACAATTTGGCAACAACACGTTTAGCACGAAACGAAGGACGAAGCTGAGGACGAAACAACAACAACAACCACAACAACAACAACGACAGTCAGACAACGACAATGCCCAGGGTCCACAGCCACAGCCACGTCCACATCCACATCCAGGTCCATTGTGTACTGTGGTTTGTCCTAAAAACAAAAAAAAACCTCCAATATATCGAGGGCAGGCGGCGGCGGTGGTGGTGATGGTGGTGGTGTCGGTGGCGGTGGCGGCGTCGCGTACACAAATTATTAGCAGCCTTCGTCGGTTGCCGTTCGCCTGGTTAGTAAAACATCATGTCGCCCTGGCTAAGGCTCAGCCTGATGCTGATGCTGATGTTCAAGCTGATGCTGCGGCTGCTGCTGCGGCTGAGGCTGAGGCTAAGGGTACCGGTCACAGCCAGCATTGGGCTTTCTCTGTGGTCCAATTTGGAGGCAATGCCGCCGCCTTACCTTTGCTCTGCTTTTGTTGCCAACCCTGCCCCTCCTCTGCCTAGAAAATTATCTGCTTATCTTGTCTTGTGCTCGTTTCGATCGGCTGCTTATTCATGTTCTTTTTCGGTTCAGGCTGCTCCTCCTTGTTGTTTTCTTTGTGTTGAGTCTGCCGGTTGGTCCCCCTAATACCCTTACCTGGGCAATTAGCTTAGGGAAACCGTCCGGATGCCTTAAGCTCAAGTTTTTTGAATAAATTTTATTGGAAATGATTTTGGAAAATTGGTAAAAAAAATCTCTTAACTTTCCTTGGTCATTTTCCGCTCTCAGACACTCACAGGTGTCCTTGGATCATTGATTTTGTGGGTTCAACTAAGGGCATTTGGACTTCGATTTGTGTGACAAAATTGTTCAACCTTTTTGGTCTTTTTCTCATTGTTGTTGTTGCTGTTGTTGTTGTGTGTTTAATTTATGTGCTTGACGTGACACTTGCTATCGTTGCCATAGCCATAGCCATAGCCATTGCCTTCCAGGGTCCCAGGGCTTTGCCTGCAAAAATGAGAAGAAAAAAAACCAAAAAAACAAGGGGGAAACAAAAAAAAAATCTTCAAGAAAAGAAGACAAAAATTCGTCAAGGCATAAACGGGATCGAATCGGCTTGGACCCGTTGGAGCCATTGAAGCCATTGGGAGCCGTTGGAGCCGCCGCCGCTGCCGCCGCCTGCCTAATATGCGACAGCCGCCGCCTGTTAACACATCGGTGAACCTCAAAATATGAAAACCGAAACCAAAAACGAACTGAAGCGACCAGCCTGGGCATTGAGAACGGTACGTGGATCGGGATTGGTATCAAGCAATGCCAATGGATGGCAATGGATGGCAATGGATGGCAATGGCAATGGCAATGGGTATGGGATACGGCAAAGGACCCCACACCGATGATGGCTGGCTGGATGGCTGTATGGCTGGCTGGCGTCCCCTAACGAGGTGAGAGTGAGACGATGAGACGATGAGCAAAAAAAAAAAAACAAAAAACAAACGAAAACCTGAAGCCTCTGGGCGATTGAATTTCACACGTGGCTTTGTGTCCGCCCGCATTAAGCACGCTTCATCGCCTAAGTGCCACACAGCCACATGGGGGAGTAAGCAGGATGGATATAACCAGAGAGAGAGGAAGGGAGAGGGAGAGGGCCGTCATATGTGTATATAATACTGAGTGGGCGAATGCAAATGTACGCCATCTTGGGGCTGATCTCCTCGCCATCTTGGACAGCCTGTCGCAGTCGCAGCCGTCGCAGTCGTCGTCGTCGTCGTCTTTGTTGCATCGTCATCATCATCGTCATCGTCCCGGTCCGCACTTGCCATTGTTTCCAAGTGATGACATTCCAAAGATTAGGCCACAGAACGATCCAAGGCTCTAGAGAGCAAGCGAGATGGAGACTGAGCGACTATATAGACCCCATAGCTGCCGCTGCTTTTGCTGCTGCTGCTGCTTCGTCTATACGAATATCCTGTCTCTGTAGAGGAAACAAAAAACTGGGGAATCGTATGAATGAGTTATTTCGGGCTTAATCGCAACCTTTGCATCATTCTGCCTCTCTCTCTGGCTCTCTCACCCTGTGGTGGTTCTCTTGGGTGGACAACAGCAGCGGCAGCAACAATTTTTGTTATTTTTTGTCCTCCATTTGATTGAACTGCTCAATGAAATATGCAAATTTGTTTCCAACGGCGAGCCTGGCGACGCTTAATCAACTGCAGTTTGCCAGTCGTTCAGTTTTGCATCACCACCACCACCAGCAACATCATCATCATCGTCATTGCGGTGATCATAATGATCATGGCCGATCAACATCATCAACTTCATCGTCGTCATCGTCACCAGGCATCGTCTGCGGTCTTTTGGGGGCAATCTTTAAATATATATCCTGCTGGTGGGTAAATTTTTCTCTTATGCGCTTTGTGCTCAGCCTTTTGCCTTACCGCATACCCTGTAATTTTTTCTCCCCCACCTAGCAGAGTTGCATGATCATAGCAGGCAGAAAGGGACACCTGCAACTGCTTAGCAGGATTAAACCTTTAAATATATTTTTTCTAGGCATTTTAGCTGATTTTTCCCACTTAAAATTTCAATTATTAAATTTAAATATTAAAAGAAAAATTCTAGAAAATTTTCCAATTGATTTTTTCCACATTTTTTTTGGCTTTTACAGCATATGCGATTGGTCTGAGTAAAAATTACATTCGACATTCCTACTTGGCTGCCGTCTGCCTTTTGGATTTCTGGATTTCTGTATGTGTTTTATCGGATCAAGTCCGGAGAGGGTAAGTCACGATTTCTGGCAGCCACAGCAACAGCCACAGCAGCCACAGCCACAGCAGCAGCAGCAGCAGCAGCATCATCAGTGGCAGCCACATCCTCCATGGGGCCGCAGTCAAAAAAGTCAGCCGAAGCTTTCAACTGCAATTGAAGTTTTCTACTGTCTGTAACTGTCTGTCTTGGCTGTCTGTTGTCTGTATGGGTGTTCACTTCTAGGCTGCTGCTGCTGCTGTTGCTGCTGCTGCCACTGTTACCAATAACTCTAATTGAACTGTTCTGGCCATTCGGCTGGCTAATTACACAACAATAATTGCATTTGTTAACAAGACAGGCAAAAGCCATGATGATGGCCAACTGATTGGCCAACTCTCGCAATCAACATTCATTTACCAAACAGATTTATTGATATGAACACCACCATATGGCATTATGTCCATCAAAATGGTCTTAACTGATCTGATCTAATCTGATCTGATCTGATCGGATCGGATCTGATCTGGTCTGACGATTAACATTTTCGATTCTTTGACATTTTGACAAGAAGCCTGAAATGCTTTGCCTCAGTCTCATTGAAAAGTTTAAACAATTTAACGCCTTTTATTTAAACAACAACATAATCAACATTCTTGCCAGATTGCTTACTTCTTGGCCTGATCTGCTCTGCACACCTGTGTCTGTGTAGATCAGTTTAGCTTTCTAGATCTTTGATAAGACAGATTTGTTCCTAAGTCTTGTAAAGCGATAAGCGATAAATGATCTGTTAACTACAATTTCTGGTTTACGATCAGTTAAATATTTAAGGGTTAGGAATCCCCTCATCTCATCAAGTGATATCGATAGACTTTCCCTTGACCGAAATCAATTGAAAAGTGAAAGATCTCTTGGCTCTGCTCTGCTCTGCTCTCTATATATTTCAATTACCAATCTATTACATAGTCAGGAGCTTGTTAAACTCAACTTGTTCAAAATTTAATAATCATAATATCTAAGGCCATCATCATCAGCATGATCATCAGCTTGTTGGTGAGGCCAGACCAGACCAGACCAGTGTGTGGATTTTATGCAACAAGCTCTGCTAGATGGCAAGATTCAAGCTGCCAGATATGAATACAAGATTGTGGCCTATAGATAATGTTGATCACCTACCAGCAGCAACAAACCTGTGGCAACAACAACGACGACGACGACAATTGCAAACTGTGCGGCTTTAATATTTGCGTTTGTGGCGTTAATTATGGGCTTTGGCATCGGTATCGTTTCTTTGATTGTTTATTTGTTTGTCTCTCTGTCCCCACTGTCCCTCTGTCTGTCTGCGTTGTCTGCGTTGCCTGCGTCTCCTCTCCAAATCCCGGGAGTGATTCGTCCCGATTCGTGTAATTCCGGTTCGTGCAATGATAATTATATTAATTTGCCATCGAATGAGCCGCAAGTGATATCGGCAGTAGTCAAAGCTATAGTTGCTATGGTTGCCTATGATATGTGGAGTTGAGCTCTGCAGATGCATTGAGGATGCCGGGGAGATGCAGGTGTGTGTGTGTGTGTGCGTGTGTTTGTTCAGCAAGTGGCAACTCTTGGTTATCAATTTGTATATGCTGGCTCTGGATATGACTCCGTCCCGGTGTCTCTTGGTCGGTTGGTCTGTTGGTCCGTTGGTAGTTATCGACATGACAGTGGCAACTTGTCCAAGCTGCAATTGAAGTTGCCATTACAAAACAATTGAGATTGAGGAAAATCAAATCAAATCAAATCAAACCAACTAACCAACTATCTACATATATTTGTTGCTCTATAACCAACAACAGACAGACAGGCTTGGCCAACACTGTCTAGAAAAAGTATTCGTATAGGATTTTACCATGAAGCGATATTGATCGATTGGCTTTCAGAATAAATGTAATAATACATTACAGAGCAGTCGTAGGAAATGGTAACCAATTAGATTCTAAAAGGCCTTAAGGAGCTGTATTTGGTGTTGTTCTAATCAAATTACTACACCATATAGCTGTCAGTCAATCAGTTTAAGGAAAACTTTGTGTTTCCTAAGCGAACTTAACCCAAATCAACCTAAATCGTTAGGCAGTAAAGTGTCAGCCTTGGTTTAGAGCAAACAACTACATCCTATAGCTGTCAGTTAACGAATTTTAATTATTTCAGCTATAAAAAAGATTTTTTAGGAGAGCTTTCAACGCATTTCGCTTACTAGATCATATAGCTGTCATATGGTAGAAAAAATAAAATAATTTCTTCGTATGTCTGCAGACATATTGAACTGACTGTGAACAGTTTGAACTGCAAGTGGCCCAAACAGCTGACATGTCTATAATTATCAATACCAGAGCTTGGCAAGAGCAACAACAGCAACAACAACAGCAGCAGTAACAAATCAAAGATAGAAACAGAAACAGATAACCAACAATGATAAACAACAACAGCACACGGTAGGCATTTGACTGAGGTTGTGACCAAGACTGAGAGATAGATCTGTACGATTTCAATTGCTGACCAGCTAGGTAGCTCTGGAATGCATATGAAATGCCATTGCATAAGGTTGAGCGGAGACAACAGAGGAAGCCGGCAGGGTGGTGTCCGATGGTGGTGGTTGCGGTGTTAACTGTGGTGGGCAAGAGGGCAGGTGAGGTAGTCAAATCAATTGCCAGGATATTCGATACAATAATGCAGGAGACACACACGCACACACACACACACTGACACACACACACTGAAGCATCAGTAAGAAAGAAAAAAATATCCAAAGCCTTGCTGGCTGTCATAAAGATTTCCAATGTGGGCATGAGAAACGCGTGTAGTCAGCGGCAGATACCATATATAAGACCTTAATACCTGCCACTGACACTGACGATTGTTGTACCTCCTTGCCGGGGCCCCTCTCCCCCCACCTTACAGTCCTGCTCCGTTGATCCGTTGCTCTGTTGCTCCGCCAATACCAACCACACTGTATTGGTTGCCGTTGTCTGTTGTCCAATGTCCAATGTCCAATGTCCGCTGTCCGCTGTCCGCTGTCTATCTGCGTGTAAGACAAATGAGCACTCAATTATCGTATTTCTGCTTTAGCTGGCTGCTTCATTTGTCTTCTGCTGCTCCTGCTGCTGCTGCTGCGAGTTTTTATTTTTGTTTTCTCAAGAGTGTTTGTGTTGTTTTTGTTCCTTTCGTTGTTGCTGCTGCTGCTGTTGCTGAGTGCATGTGAGGGCTGCCAGGATGTAGGCTGCTGTATGTGGTCGCAAAACAACGCAACGAACAGGACAGGACAGAACAGGACATTGAATCAATGAATCAATGACTTAATATGATTAACAAACTGCATTCACATTGAGCGCAAAGTTTTTGGAGGCTAACAGATCCTGTCTAGTTGAGGGAAATGATCATGTAGGGTGTCCAAAACCTGCTAATTTTATTTAAATTAGATAATTTGCCCATGTGGCCCTAGTGGAGCAATAGAATCTAGCAATTCTAGTGGGAAGAATCAGCTGTGAAAGACAAAGGCTTCAGAGAGCAGCACGACCATCTGTAAGCGGTCTCAGCTGCCTAGGATTGTGGATGTTTGTTGCGAAAAAACTTTACCACCCGCCACCACTTTCAAACAGAACTTTGGCAGTCTGGCTGGTCTGTGTGTGTGTTTGTGTGTGTGTGTGTGCAAATGGTGGTCCAATCTGTCATTCCAGTTGGCTGGCTGAACGTGAATGTGGAGATGACGGGAGGGAGCCTTGGCTCCGCTCCTCTCCTGTAAGTTTAAGTCGTCGGGTCGGGTGGTCGTTTCGTCCGATTGTCGATGTTTATCTCATGAGGTGAACGCTAAGGTTTGTGTGTGTGAGACTTTTTCTTTTTTTTTTTCTCTGTTCCATCTTCTTGTCTGTCTCTTGAGTTGGACGCTGTCATTCAACCTTTGTGTGAGGCATTGCGGGCTCTTTAAAAAAATGCAGAATTATGAATCGGCATGTTTTACATACAGCATGTGCGGGAGGTCTGAAAAACACGCCAAAAAAAAAGAAAAATATGTGAAAAAAAAACCAGGAGAAGAAGATGAAAGAAGAAGTTGCTGCCATGGAGCAGTAGGAAAAAAAGAGCCAAGAAAACTCAACTCAACTGAACTGCATTGGCATTATGGAATTGAATTGTACCTGTCGCCTGTCCCACTGTCCCACTGTCCCATCGTCCAGTGTCGAATGTTGAATGTAAAAATGTTGTGAAATTGAACACTTGAGAAGCAACTATCATTCTATATAATTATCATCTGGGGCTTAGTTGTTGTGTTTTTGTTTCTTGACTCGACTCTGGACTCTGGACTGGACGCTGCAATTATGGACATTTTGTGTGGTCCAATCCTTTTGAGAGACTTTTTAGGAGACCTCAGGAGAGAGGGAGAGAACGGGAGAGAGAGAGTGAAAGAGACAGGCTGAGTATGGATATTAATGGCTGCGCATTAATCAGGGACAATGTTAAGGCGCCATCAACACTTGACTTGGCTTCCCTTTCATGTCATTTGACACTTTTCTTTCTTGGCCCAATCAACACACACACACACACACACACACACACACACCCATTTAATTCCCCCGCCGCTCTCCACCTTCCCTTCTCACTCACACATCGCACAAATAAGGAAGCGACTAAACACTCACACGATCAGAGGCGCCATCGTCACATTATTTCCACACCAAATAGTTTCGCTTTGCTTGTGGACCGGCTGGCTGGCTGGCTGGCTGGTCGGTTGGTCCGATCGTTCGGCCCTATGAATATAATAACTGTGGGAACCCGCTTCTCTTTATACTCCACCATTCTGGCCGCCTGACTACCTTCCTGCCTGACTGCCTGAATGCCACCCCTCACCGTTCCCCACTGCGTGGCAAGCGGGCCCCCTTGTGCGCTTGTGTTCGCTTCATTGCCGTTTTATTGGCTGAAAATAAGTTAATAACATGGACGGAGACCTCGACTGCCATGGCCGTGCCAGTGAGCATATCCTTTTGGGCCAACAATAACAATGCAACAATATTGCCTTGCCGACACTCAAACGACTCCACAACGACTACAGCTACAGCTACAACTGAGGCTGAGACAAAGCTCTGAGTTTTGAGACTGCAGCGGAAGCCGCATAAGGTTTGCCTTTCAACAGCTAAGCCAAACAGGCCAAAGTATATCATCATAACCACCTACTTTTTAGTTGGGACTGTGGCTCTGGCTGTGGCTCTGGCTGTGGATCTTGGACTAAACTCTGTTCTTGGCGGAGTGGTTGGCTGGGTTCAGCCCACCAAACAATTGGCGGGGACCGCGCGTACAATGAGACGATGAGAGAGCAGCGCCAACTTCTGCCGACGCCTAAGGGCCACTAAGTGTTGGATGCCGCCGAAGCCGCCGAAGTTGCTGAAGCCGCCGATAATGATGTAGGTGTTGGTGTTGCCCATGATGATGATGATGACGGCCGACTGTTTCTGCTTCTGCGCCTCCTTTTACTCCTGTTGCTCCTGCTGCTGTTGCTGCTGCTGTTGTTGCTGCTTATATGAGTATATAGTGTTGCCCCATTGCCCAGTGCCGCTGCTTGTTGTTGTTGCTGTTGCTGCTGTGGCTGATGACGCCTAAGATGTTGAAAACCAAATCCTGTATGCTTAAGCGTTTTGATCTTATAAGACTCCTTAATGAGCTACAATTGATTTCTTGGTTTCTTGTAGGAAAACTTTAGTTGAAAAATCATTTATTTGATTTTTCCCGGGTTCATCTTAGTCATAGACAGAGAGGCGTTAAGAGTGCTGCCCCTGCTGCGGAATTTGCTATATTTTTTTGGCTTTTTAAAGCAGAAAGCGGTGGCTACTACAGCCATCTTAGTTAGGTACTTGCTACTGACATTGAAAGCGCTGCGCCTGCCGCGGAACTCTTTCCTCTTTGAACTGTTGGTCAGTGGAACCGTTTAAGCAAGTCAAAAACCAATAAATTTCCCTTTCACGGCTAATTAGTCAGTTGATTGTAAGTGAAAAGCTTGTTAATGGTAGATGGCAGCTATGGCATCAGTCTAGAAAGCTAATTGACTCGCCTGTGTTAGGTGTAGGGCATGTTGCTGGTGTGTCTGGCTGGCGCCGCAATGCGCCGCTAAATGGGATCAGTTTTGGTAACGAGTTAACGAGTTGATTTCACTTCAGCGATTGCCGCCGAAGTAAGAAGCAACAGCAACAGCAACGGCAACGGCAACAGCATCAACCCAAAAGCAGACGAAGAAGCGGCAGAGTCAGTCAGAGTCTGAACCGGATTAGCAGCAGTTTTGCATTGCTGTCTGTGCCGACTTGCTGCTGCTGCTGCTTGTTGTTGTTGCTGGCTGTGGCTGTGGCACTGGCTGGCTGACTGGCTGGCAGGCTGGTGGTTCCAGCTATAGCAACAGCTACATCTTGGTGGCCATGGCCAATGTCTACATATAACAAGGTGACGGCGTACGAGTATATAATGATCTGAGACGCTGAGACTTGGACGCTATAGAGTGCAGACTCTGGCAGCGGCTCTGGCTCTGGCTCTGGCTCTGACAGGGAGATGGAGACTTGAAGGTTGGCAGGACAGAGCAGTTTGCACCTCCTACCTACCAATGGTTGGAAATGAAACTTTTGCCTACCGTTGCCACCTTTATGCGCCTTTTGATGCTTCTCTGGCTGTGTGTGTGTGTGTGTGTGTGGATATATATTTGGTTACCGCTACCTTTGTCCTGGCTGAGCTTTGTGCTGTGTGCTGTGTGGTGTGGCGTGTGGGGCGTTACCCGGTGATCATCACGCGTTTGCGCTCCTTTTTGCTGTTGTTGTTACCTTAATGGGTGTTATTTTGTTTTGCCGTAAATATTTTTCGCAATGGGCGCTAATTAAGTTTGGCTTTGAGTCCTCTGACTGCGCCTGCCGTCTGGGTCTCTTCTTGTCTTCTGCGTTTGGCTTCTTTGTCTTTTTCGGTGGTTTTTTTTTTTTTTTTTTTTGGCCACCAACCTTCGCACTTTGTTATGTGTGAAACTTTTAAATTTTTGGCTCTTGGTTCTTGGGTCGGCAAACATGAAAAACCCATATGAAAATTACCAGGCCATTAAAAGACTCCACCCTCCCACCTTCCACCCTGCCCTGTTTGTTGCCGATCAACCGAACCAACCAACCAGTCAGTCAGTCAGTCAGTCAGTCCGTTAAGAAGCCCCAAAGGCTGCCTCCTTTACATTCGTTTTTGCTGTTCCTGTTGCTTTTCTTCAATTTTTTCCGTCTTGCATTTGCATTTGAAGTTGAATTTGTTTAAATATGTTGAAGAAGCCACTATAAACTATTTATAACCAGATGATCTGGCCTTGCAACCAAAAGATTTAATTTTTGTTGTCTGTATTTTTTGTTTGATGACTCATTTTTGGCTTTGGCGTTGATTGTTTTGCCTTTTTAGTTGGATGTGTCAAATCGATTGGCTCACAAATTAGCATGATGCGGTTACAATTTTTTACTCTTTTTGTTTTAAATGGCAATTTAATCGTCTCGTCAGCTAAATTGTTCAACACAAAGTCATAGCTCTGCCTGACGCCTGAAAGCTGAGCTGTGAACTGAGCTGAGAACTGAGCTGGCTGAAACGGTCAAGTTCAAAGCTCGCATTTTGACTAATTCGGGGAAGGGGGGATAAAAAATATATAGAAATGTAACTGTATACTTATGCTGTGCGGGCGGCCATCAGGTATCGGATTAGCTATATCAGTATCGGATAGCGGATAGCCGATGGCAGAGTTAAGGGAGCCACCAAACACTTCTCTCAACGCCTCTTCAGGCAACAGGAAGTTGTCCGTTCGACTTCCTGTTTGGCCCTCCGATTTGACTAATAATTTTGTAGAGATTTTTCATGCCATTGACAAACGGAAATTGTTCACACTTTTCACGCCCTAAATGAAAATAATAAAATTATTTTTCCATGTCAAATGTAAGTTCCCCCAACTCAAATGACCAATTCTTGCAGAGCAGCTGTTACTGCCCCCTCATTCAGCCTGACATCGTCATGGTTGAACATCATCATTGGATTTTATTACCGCATTTTGTGGCAAATCTTTGTCATACGTCAAATATTACTCATACGCCCCAGCCAACAAGCAGCGTCATGGCTGCCTTGACGCTCACGCTAAGCAACAACAACAATTGACAACAATTGACAACAATTACAATTGAAGCCGCCTAGCACTGCCCAGGTAAATCACACAGACCAAAAAAAAACAAAAAAATGTATTTAAACAGACTTACATACTCTAGACATCAGAATACATACGAAGGCAGCTGCCAGACCAATGAGTTGACTAAAAACTACACTGAAAATTAAATTAGAAATCGACAATCGATAATCACAAATGGCCAAATGTCAAGAGCCGAGCCAATATCGCAAGTTGTAGACCGAAAGGAATGCGAGAAACGTCAAAAGCAGGCGCAACAAATGATGGATGACAGCCATAATCAATGCCAGGGTTGCTCTTCTCTTTGTCGCATTTTTTACTTATCTTGTGGGCTGTTTAATTATCTTTAAATATTTTTTATTATGAGAAGCAAGAAACAATCAAGATTGTCCTTTCGGTAGATGAAGTTCGGAACTTGAAAAAGCAAATTTCTTTGGTGTCCTTGGATATTAGAAAATATTTAAGAAACGACCTTGACTCGGGGCCTTTATCACCACAAATCAAGGCCTGGAAACACCTGCCCGCTTGTTAGTTAGCCAAAATCTATTGCACAATTTCTCTACCCAAAACTCTTAACTCTTTTGGCCAAAATGGGCAATAAAACAACACGAAAAAATATAGAAAAATTGAAAAAAGAAAAAAAAAAGAAACAGAAACAACCACCTTCAACACCTTCAACACCTTTAACACCTACGACACCATAGTTTATAAATAGATTGAACCAATCATGCCACAGCGCCGCCAACGACGACGACGACGACGACGCCTTTGCAATATCATAATCGAAATACCAAAAATGAGAGAAGGAAAGCAACAACAATGACCAGGAAAAAATTCAATAAAATTCACATAGTTTTATGTACAGAGACGGACTGGACACGTAGCCGTCTGGGCAAAGTCAACGTTTGGCGACATCTCGGTGCCCCCATGAGTCAAGTCAACTCGACTCACTGGCGGCTCAATAATTTTTCGCTTGATCACGGGCGGTGATCGTCAATCGTCGGCCGACGGCCGTTTAGTGAAATTTAGACCACAATATGTATTGTCCGTCCGTCCGTCCGTCTGTCTGTCGTAGATTTCTGTGACGGCATCCGTATTTTGTCTCTTTCTAAAAGCCGTGTGCTGGCAATCACTTTGGCTCTCGGCTCGTTGGTCTATTCGTTAGCGATTCATGAATGAATTCCCGTGTGAGCAGACGGCAACAAGTGTGTGAGCGTGTGTCTGTGTGTGTGTGTGTGTGTGTGTGAGCGTGAGAGCGTTAAAAAATATTCGAGCTACGACTTGACTGCCCCAGACAACAGAGCGTATGAGTAATATCTTGATTCTTGTGAAATTGAACGGAAATAACTGAAATTTATACGGGAATCCAGACGTCATGGAGCGTGGCATGGAGCGTGGTTAACTGGAGAAGCGTGGACTGTTTCCGGTTGCTCTTGGCCTTGGTCTAAGCACGATGGTTTGTTTTTATGGCATCTTATCATCGCAATGCCAAAGGTTGTAAAGAGCCGCAGAAAACAACATTTTTTTCTCTTGCTGAAAATCTATTTTTTTTTTTTTTTGTTTTTAAAATTTATGATTTGAAATTTTTTTTACCGGCATTTTTTGTTCCCCTATAGCGCTTATCTAGCTTCAGCTGTTTGCTTGTCTGGGGGTGGTGCGGCTGTGTGTTATCAACCAGCTGATCGATCATATTGTGGGAGAGAACACAAGCTAGAGAGACAGGCCATACAGAGAGAGAGATAGATAGAGCGAGAGAGAGTGGGCAATTGACTGAGTGAGCCATAGTTGGATTGCTAGAGTGTGTCATCATCATGATCATCGCATGAAACCGAAATCAATGTTGATTATATTTCTTTATATCTCAAAAGAGAACTGTTAGATACTCTTTGAACGAGGGGGGAAATCGTTCAACAAGTGGTTTCTACGCACATGAGTTGTTATTTAATAAAATAACAAAATATATTTGATTAAAAAGTTATTACGTATCATGACTGGCAAAGATTTTCATTTACTTAAATTTTGATTTTATTTATTTGACATTTTTTTCCACTAACAAAATAAAATGCTGATAAAATGAACACGTTTTTAATGGATCTTCGGAGGTTTTTAAAGAAGTCAATGTGATCATCAAGGTGTTTAAATGTCGACTTAATTCAAGTAGAAAGCACAGCTGTTTTTACTTTTTTTATTCAGATGATATTGGAGGTGAAAAGAAAGAAATTTAATCCGATTGGATATTTGAATTTAATTTAATAAAATATCTTCAAGTTTTTTTGATGAATATTTCTCGGCAATAATTTTATTATTAAGTAATTTAAATATTTTTCTTATATGTAAGCTGGAATAATTTTTTTTCCTTCTATTTAATCAACATTTGACTTGTAATTTATGAGCAAAACTTGGCCTATATACATCAATATGGCCAGATCGGCTGCCTGTGTGTGGGTTTATCCAAGAGAACAGTTATGGCATTTGCTGGGTCTCCCAGCTCAGCTGCTTCACATGCGTGTGTGTGTGTGTTTGTGTTGATTTTTTGCCGGCTTTTACGCTCTTAAGCGTTTGAGAGCTTTGTGCAAACAGCTGTGGTGCCTATGGTGGGAAGCTTGGTAGATGGCAAAAGAGAGCAGATTGGTCGGTTGGTCGGTTCAACCAGACTTTGGCTTTGGCTTTGGCTTGGGCCTTTTTCCCTTATATGGCTGGCGATAACGGAGTGTTTGTGGCCGGGATGAGAGTGAATTTTTCTTCTTGCTGTTGTTGCCGTTGTTGTTGTTCTATTTACATTTGCTGTTTCACACAGACACGGAGCGAACAAGAATCTCACTCATCAGCAACATCATTGTAATCGTCATACTTCGTCACTCTGTACACACAGACACACACACAGAGTGAGACGCATACATATGCATATATAAAATCTGTATGCTTGTGGCCTGGACTCATTAGTTCGCTCAAAGTGACTGAGGAGTTCGGTTCGCATACAAACAACAACGCTCTCAGCCACCAACAGCAACAGCAGCAGCAACAGCAACAGCAACAACCTTGCCTTACCACGACCCGACACAATAACCAATTTTTTTGCAGACCCTCTCGCTCTCGGAGAGCCCCGACACAACAGCAACAAATAATAAATAAAGCCAAAGCCAAAGCAAAGCAAAGCCGCCTCTCATATCGACGACAATATCGACAACCTCGCCAGCCATCGAGCCATCGAGCCAACGATCGCATCGGCAATCCGAATGCGAATCAAATCAAGGCAGGCAGCCAAACGCAGCGCGTCGTTATTCTTCGAACAAAAGAAAAATAAATAAAAATCAATACAAAAAAAGTATCTTAAAGATACGTTTTAGGCAGCCCACAAGCCACTCAAATATTCCTCAATAATTAATTTCATTAATTGAAAGACTGAGAAAAGTTTAAAAGAAAAATTTCAAGTGCAGTGAAAAGTTCAAGTTGAAAATATTTTTGTTTTTGTTATTGTTATTGTGAAAGAAGAAAAGTGAAAACCAGGAGCTCGCAGAAGGACTCGTTGGTGTTTTGAAACAATTTATGTGTAAATGGTAAGTAGAAATGAATTTTTATTAATCAAAAACTTGGCAATAAGCTCATTCAAGTGGTTGTTGCTGTTGTTGTTGCTGTTGCACTTCTTCCGCAACAACAATAACAACAACAGCAACAATCTTGGCCATAACAAAGAGGCCCAGACGGAACCATGAACGCATGCGTGTCTTTAATATTGATAAGGCCCAAGTGCTGTGCTTGTGTGAGTGCGTATCTGTGTGTTTATAGAAGAATACTTGATGGTGTAAATGTTTAGGCCACGGTTGGTACTGAAATGGCTAAATGTTGTCCATTATTTCAGGCTGTTTTCTTCAATTTTCCTCTGTCTTGTCTACGTGACGAATTGCGTGATGAAATTTGCAATTAGTTAAATCCGCAACGGGAAATGCTTAGATAAAAATTGTTGTTTACAAGTTTATGGCAACTCTGAATGAGAGATAGAAATGCCCAGGGAACATTTCCCTCATTTCAAGTCGGTCAAGAAAAGTCCTTTTGCTCTCCTCTTGGGCACAGATGATGTTAAGCAATAGACAAATAATTATGGTTGAGACTGTTGGTGACTCAATCCATGAGAGGTGATTCAATCTATGCGATTCTCTGACGTCTCCTTCCATCCTCTTCAAGGACTGTCAACCTAAAGAGTTGGAATAATATAACAGCAACAGCATGGCTGGCTCGGTCAGGATACAAGGAAGCTGTGCTTCCTCTGATTATTTAAACCTTTCAATAGTCCCGGAACCATATTGATTGATGAACTTTACGGCCACCTAGATATTTTCCACAGTCTTTTGTATTCTTTTGATCTGAGAAATACAATTAAATGAAAGGCAGGGAGGACAGGGAGGGGAAGGGAATAAACCAAAACATTTCCAATACAAAGCAAAACATGTGAAATTAATTTACACGGTTTTGTGAGTAGAGGGGCGCATCGAGTGGCACAGAAGCGGGGCTTTTTGGGGGGGTGACTCGAGTCAGGTTGTTTGGGGCCATCGATAGGGAAGGAGGTGGGGAGGTGAAAGAGGCAACGCATGATGCGTCAGCGCAACGGCAACGACGGTTTTGGATTTGGCCTGGACAAGGTCCGGAAAGAGACACCGCAACACACACGCACACACATGCAGACACACACAGCAGAGCAGAGCAGAGAGCGTGTTTGAAAAAAACCCATAAAAGAGCAGAGCAGAGCAGAGTGGAGCCAAGTCGAGTGGAGTAGAGTGAAGTGGAGTAGAGAAGAGCAAAACGCAATGAATTTCACAAAACTTTGCAAGAAGGCCAAAAACAAAAAGTCCGCCAACAGAAACAGACAAAATAATCAACCAAGAAAAAGCAACAAAAACCACTGAGAAATACAGACTGACAAAACGCCTGATGTGGCTGGTATCTATGTAGCTAGAAAGTTCGTTGACTTGGTACCACCGGCTGTTGACAGTTTCACAGAAGCGGGTGGCGTCAGGGCGGCAGGGCGGCGCAACACAATGTTTCCCCCTCTGACTTGTGTTTTTTGGCTTTTTTTTTTTGGCTTTTTCTGTTGGGCCTACCCCACCAAGCCAATTAATGATGATTCAGCAAAGCAAAAACAGCAAAATCAAATTCGTTTTTAATTTTAAATAATTATGTCAGCGAGATAAGAAGTGCGAGCGGCTACCAGGGCAGACTGGCAACAATCTCTTGATGATGGCCAGCACGTTTCGTCGGTCCTCGTTCGTCTGGGTCGTTATGGGTTTGTTGGGGAAATCCCCCTTGAGAAATGGTAACTGAAAGCGGTGATCAGCTGCCCCTGGTCAGGTGTCATATACCCTTGTGCCTAGGGCGGTCTGTGAGGTGTCATAAACTTGATAAAAGCTTTTGCCAAGTGTATTTGAATCAAATAAGAAAGAAAATTTGTCTTAATGACTTTGATCAATACAATTAACTGTTATTTACAGACGCCAGCTGGTTGCGCGCTAACAGCCAGCAACAGCAGCAGCCATAATACAGCCAAAACGGCCAACGTAAGGGAAACACAATTAGCGTCGCCGTCGCCGTCGCCATCGACGTCGCAACGACAAGGCCGCCACCAGAGTCACCACCTGCATAGCCAACTCAATCGAATCGGCTCGGCAATAGTCCTGGCCATTCTCATGTGTCAGTTGCAACAGTTTAGCGACAGTGGCGGCGATGGCGGCGGGGGCGTCTCGGCAGCCCCAGCCCATGTTGACTCGAATGGGCCTTGGACAAACGATGCCGGAGACTGGGCCAACACCTGCGGCGGCCAGTGGGAGGGACCGAAGCCCATAGTGAAAGTAGCCCAGAGATGCAACAAGCGAATGGCGGTAAGTAATCAAGGGGGCAGGCAATCAAGGGGGTTAAGCACCAGGTTTTCCTTTATTTAATGAATTTTTCACTTCTTTTCCATTCGTTTTAGTACTTGAAAAACTTAAGAACTGAAATCAAAAAGGGAATCGAGGATCTGAGGCCAAAGTCCTTCCCCTCTACCTCAGTCTTGAATATCTCCAAAAAGAAAATGGCACAGTGGAAGCTATATGGTGACGATTATAGAAAATTCATGCCCAAGCTGAATGACACCAAGGTAAGTAAAATTATTAAGCAGCAAACCAAGACGAGTCAAGCCAAATACTGATTAAAGCCAGCTGGGGGAGGTGGTGATGCCTTTTCGCTCACGTGAGACGCTTGATGGGCTATTCAATCGTCACAAGTGTGCAAAAAAAATATATAAAAAGAAAGAAAACACTACAGGGAAAAACAGAGAGTGAGAGAGAGAGAGAGACAGAGAGGAGCAAAGCAAGAGAAGGAAAAAACAGCAGCAAGAAGCGCGAGTGATGCGAGTCATATGAGCAAATTGTTAAACAATATTCGTGCCATCATTTACCATGGCTATCAGGTAGGTAGGGTAGATTGATCAGTTGTAGAACAGCCAGTGGCCAATGAAATGATCAGCGCTTTACCAAACAGAATAAACTGCTTAACGTCTGTACTGCTTGGCGTGTGCACTGCTTAGTGTTACCTCGTTGCAAAACTACATTTTCAATCAAACAATCGTGAATGTTTCTGGGACTCAGAGACATTTAAAAAGCGATTTTTAATGCCATCTGATACGGCTGTCAATCCACTGTAAACATATTTAACGCATCTCGCTTCGAGATGCCCAATTAAATCTCATATTGCATTCACAAACAAAAACAACAATAAAAAAAACAACAACCGATCGCCTTATGCAAATTATTGTCTGGCGCGCGTCTTCTCCGGTTTTTTTTTTTTTTTGTTTTTTCTGTATTTATATTTCAGTATTTTCATACTCTTTGATTGACAACCTTGATGGGGAAACAATTTGAGCCATTAAGCCGCTGAAGTGGCCGCAGTGAAGCTGCTGCTCGAACTTTAAGTGCCCCCCACACACACACAGACACACACTCAGCCAGTTATTTTGTAAACAAACAAGTCAACAGTCATTACAATAGCCTGGCAAATTGTTTATAATCTGATTTATAGGAAAAGCCATTTACAAGAGCTTTTGCTTATCAATTAGTTTGAGAACTTTGCAGTGACCAACAGCAAACGCTACAAACGTCTGTGTTGGGGACTTTAAATAAATATTATTGAGTTGCTAAAAGGCAAAGGAAATAAAATAGAAATAAATACAAAAAAGTGTTTAAACATCACGCGACACAATAAAAAATACCAGAAAGGCAAAGATTTATATACCCTTGCAGATAAGCTAAATGTGGCCTATGAGCCAACAACTTAGGGCGAAATTAATGATTTTTTAAATGTGTAGCGATGGTTAAAGCAACAATATTTGTGGTAAAACCCCTGGGAGACTCAGAGAACCACATTGAAATAGAAAAGAAAAAATAACTCCTCATAGGCCGAGGCAACAACAACTCATAAAACACTTGGAAGTTTTATGAGCGGAAAGCGTATTTTGTTGTATTTTTTTTTTGCGTTATTAAACCGTCAAGAATATCAAAGCCAATTTCCCGTATGACTATGGTTTTCAAACGATACATTCACATAGAAACATTCTTATTCAAGTTAATCACGTTTGCTATATGCTATTAGCTATGTTGGCTCTTTGGCAATGGATATTCCAGGAACTGAAATCTTATCGCCCAAGGAGGTAGGCAGTCCAGTCTCTTATAAAATATTTATTACGATTATTAATATGAATATTTATTCAACGTTTACGATGTGCTAATTGTATGGGCCGCTCTGTAAGTCAGCTGGTCGGGTTGAACTAAAACATACCGCTCCGGTAACCAGTTGAATGTGGTTCAGATCGATTTGGTCCAACCAACTTTATTCGATTTTATTTATTATTTGTCGGTTTCTTTATTTAATTCGATAAGTTTAATATTATTTGGGACTTTCAGTTGAGCGCAAATGTGCCGACTCATCATAGCCCAGCAAGAAACTACAATGAGGTGATGTATTTAAAATCGATTTACTTGGACTTGTCTCTAAGGGCGGCCTTTGATACACCAAATGAAAACACAAATAGCCAACGAAAAGTATTCAAAATGAGTTATGACAAATGCTAAACTTAGCCCATCAGATCATCAGTTTTTTTTTCGTTTTTTCGTTTTTTCCCCTCCATTCTGCCTTTGGCTTTTGTCTACAACAAATTTCTCAATTGTCGTCAGGTGGGGGAACCAAAGCAATGTTTTTTGTATTCACAAACAGCTCAACCATAATAATTAAAAAAAAAAACCAAAAAAAAAAAGGCAAAAAAGAGTTCATTGGGCCATAGAAACTACTGTATACACTTACCTGCCGGCTTATGTATCTCGATGAGCTCATATTTGCATGGAGATTACCAGTCACCTGTACTGAGATAATAAATAACCACTTGGCTGACTGACATCATCATGATTATTATCATTAGAGATCATGATCTAGTGTGAAAGAAGCCACAAGGCAAACTGATGGGTCTCTAGCCATAGATGTTTGCTTTCAAGCGGCTCATGAGCTACTCACTGCAGTTCTCTGGTTCACCAACCTCTTTAGACAGTTCCCTGGGACATCAGTTGTGCAAACTCTGATTTTTCCACTTTTAAATGTGGATGTGGAACCGTCTAACACCCGGTTAAATGACACTGAATATGCGCATAAGCCGCGGCCAAATATTTAACATTTGCGCCCCGCAAACTACGTCAATGCGACTTGGAAACGAGAAACTTATGACAGCTAATTGTTGACATGCCCACAGGCAACACGGGGCCGGCCAGCCAAGCTGGACCAGGCAGGAGGGCTTTGCATGGTAAATCAGCTAAAGCTAAAGTGATGGTGATGGTGATGATGACGGTGACGTTGCGGTCTTGATGAGCCAACTCGAGGTGTCAAGACTGATTGAAGAGATCTATTTATAGGTCAGCAAATGCTGCTGCTGCTGTTGCTGTTGTCAGTGTTGTGTTCGCTAATCAAACACCACGCATTGCTGGCTTCTTAGAACTTAAAGCAGTTGTTGTGACGTCACAAATAGCATTTCGCACATCAACGCTGTGCAAACAGACAAACAGACACAGACATGTGTAGCTACATACACAGATGCATAAATATATTTATTGATAGCAGCAGCAACAGCAGCAGCGGCAGCAGCAGCAGCAGCAGCGAATATAATCAGTTAAAGCGCACGGGCGGGTGGTCGCTTGGGCTGAGTGCCGAGAGCGCTTGCGCTAGCGCCTCGGCGGAATGCGAACGAGCGAGCGACAGAGCGAGCGCAAGCAGAAGCGGGCGTGAGGCGAATCGCTTCATGAATCAGCGTCGTGTGGATTCCCCGAAACTCGCAAGGAATGCATGAAA
>JAWNPV010000050.1:0-49916 GCA_035078785.1 Collessia kirishimana
CTCTGTCTCTCTCCCTTTCTCTGTCATGGCGATAGGGATCCCGGGAATGTTCACGCTGCAAGGGCAAAGGCATTGGCATGGGCTCCTCGCCGCGTCGATTATAATCTCGTTCTCGTCGTTGCTCACGCTCTTGGCCATTGCGCAGGCTGCCACCTCCGCCGCCACCACCACCACTGCGACCATTGCTGTGGTGTCGCTCCTGCTCCCATTGGTCGCGGGATCGAGTGCGGGATCGACCCATCATGGGCTCGATATGTGAATGCGGCTGCTCTTCGTCATCGCTCCACTGCTCGTAGCTGACTGGCGGCTCTACGGAGCCACGTCGTCGCCTTGACGAGGACCGATAGGCATCCGAGTGACCTGGGGCATCGCGTTCATCCAAATCATAGCGACTGCCGTTGCGTTCCATGGCCCGGAACTTGTCCTTGGCATCGTGGAAACGTTCCCGCGACGACACTTGGCTACCAGCTGGCGGATAATCTCCGCGCTCTCGCTCGCGATCTCTATCGCGCTCCCTTTCCCTGTCGCGACTGATGATGGGTTTGCGTGACTCGGGCGGCGCTGGCGGCTCTCCATACCGCATAGCTGTGGATTTCATCATCTTCTCCATGCTCTGGATGTAGGGCAGGCTCTCTGCCTCTCGATAGGGATTCCGTTCCCTCGAATGATCCCTATCCCGTTCGCGTTCCCTTTCACGATCGTGACGATCGCGATCGCGTCGCTCAGCCGTACGTTGGCCCAGTTCAGAGCCTCGATGAACGGCAGCGTATTTGTTGTGACCAGCTGGTTGGGGCGTTGGCTGCGGCTGCTGTTCAAACGGCAGCTCCGTGGGATCCACATAACGATGACGATTGCCGCCATAACGTTGGGTCTCTTCAGCTGCATAGGACTTTAGATGTTGCTGCTTCTTGGATGCGTATTCCATGAACTTTTGCTTGTCCGTGAGGTTTTCCTTGCGGTAACCGGCCGAGGCATGGCCATGGCTATGGGCCAGCTGCTCGCTGCATGGATCCGAGTCATCGAAATCATCCTCCAGGTCATCGTCGCGATGGTGGCGAACCGGTTTGCGGTCACGATCACGTTCACGTTCCCGATCTCTGTCATTGCCGGACAGTTTCTTGTTGAGCAAGCGATTGATCTCATTGTATTTGTCAGTGTCGCGCAGTTTTGATGGCTGTTGCGACTGGGTCTGGTGCTGCTCCAGCTGCATGACGCGATTGAATTTGGCCTCATAGTCAGCCGGACGCATTATGATCGGCTTGATCTCATCCTCACGCGTCCAGGATTTGATCGAGGCCGTGGCTGGTGTCTTGGCACGATCCCGTTCACGTTCACGTTCGCGTTCTCGTTCCTTTTCCCTTTCCCTGTCTCTGTCTCGTTCCCGGTCGCGTTCGCTCTGGCGCGGCATATAAGGCTTGGCAGGCAAATCCCTCAGGTAACTATCCTCTGGAGGCTGCACGGCGCTCTTCCGCTTCAGCTGGGACAGAGGCGGCATGGCTATTTGTGACGGCTTCAACGCTATGACTGAATTGTCCGCTTCATTGGACCAGTGTTCGTCATCTGTGGGTGACCAGAAGGAAGAGGGGAATTCAGAGTTTCCCCGCAAAGGTGAAGGGGTTTATCTACTCACCACTTGAGCTGTTTAGCTCCTGTCGCTCTGGACTGGGCGCCAGATCTGACCCGATGCCTGAGGAGCCGCGCGACGACACCTGTTTGCCGTTGGCTGGATTGATGGCGCTGCCGGGTACGGCAGCTGTGCCTTTGGGCCCGCCGGCTCCGCCCACTATCAGGGCATTGCGGCAACGACGTAGCTCAATGGCCGTCAGGTTGCCCTTGGAGCGATGCACTGTGTCATAGTCACGGGGCGGCAGTAGCAGCGGCGGCCCATTGCCATTCAACTTGGCACGCAGCTCGGCGGCCAGTGAATCAAACAGTTCGCTGTTCTGCTGGGCCGTCAGCTGAGGATGATGCGGCTGCTGTGGCTGGTGCTGGTGATGATGACTGTGTTTGCCATTGGCATGGGGCGGTGATCGTGAAACTGGCGAATTGGCTAGGCCATGCTCTTCGCTACACTCGGACTCGCGAGTGCTGTTGCCCGTATCGCTGCCCAACGAACTGCTAAAGCGTTTCGGTGAGGATGTCTCATGGCGACGTTGCGACGACTGCGATTGCGATTGTGATTGTGACTGGTGTGGATAGCCAGAGGCGGATTGTGACTGATGGTGATGCTGCTGCTGTTGATGGTGATGCGACGAGGATGTGGCAGACTTATGTGTGGACTCGTGCCTTTTATCGTTGTTGTTGTTGTTGTTGTTATTATTGTTGCTGCTGCCAGAGGTCGGCAGGGGCGGCAAGATGCCCAATCTGCAAACAAAACGAAAAAGTCATGGGTTAGGCTAAGGATTAAGCATCTGCAGCGATCTGGCAACCTTCCATGCCACAGGTGAAGCTGCCAACTAGGTCAAGGCCGGTGTTGGGCAGCGTATCAAGGCAGAGGGCAGCTGTTAAGCGGTTAACGTTGCCGATAAGTTTGATCAGCTCTGGCAGTTACCAAATCGGGCCAATTTAAGCAGAATTGAACAGAAAATGAAGTGTCGATCGTGAGGGGTTAAACAAAATAAAAGAAAAAAAATTGTTGTGCCAGAGAGAGAGAGAGAGAAAAACATATGATTGGTGGTGGCAACTTTAGTGAGTGCAGGCAGGTGCAGCCAGTGGGCAGCCAACGGCATTTTAACATCTGGCAAGCTTGGCTTAAAGCCACCAACTGTAAATGCAATTTGCCTAGCATTTTAACCCAAACGGCATCGCTGCCTGCTGACATTTGGGTTGCGTGGGAGGCAAATTCAAAGGCGGAGCCAGTGGCAGCGGTGATGCGGACTCTCCAGAGTGCAGCAGAATGAAGAATGCAGACAACCGGCTCTCTGGCCTAATGCTAATGCTAATGTCGTGGGAATGAATGGCAAAGGCAAGGTGACAGTAACAATTGCAACAACACGCCTCTCCGCCTGTGTCTGTCTCTCTGCCTGTTTGCCCGGCCGTCTGCCCACCTCATCACCATCATCATCATCATCATTATCATGGAGAGTGACAACGACATTAAGTGCTTTGGCCAGAGATCGTATGTTAAAGCAGCTAATGCTAATGGCGCTCATTGACTTAAGTGGGCGCCCAGGCCAGCTTCCTGGTTGTTGGTTGTTTCTTTGAGTTTTTTTTTTTTTTTTTGGACAGCATCATTAATTAAAAAATTGCGGTTGCAATTACAGTTGCGGTTGGCTGACAGATAGACAGACAGGCAAACAAATTGCATAACCACTGCAGCGGTAAGACGACTCACCTGGTCTCGAGCTCTTCGAAGCGCTTTTGATTGTCCGGTCGATTGATGAGGATTTGCAATTGTAGGTGCAACGCCTCGGCCGTTGTCTCCGAGTCGCAACGATAGGCGTGCACATGCAACGGACACTTGGTGGCCGGATTATACAGGAGCAGAACGCAGGCAACGATGTCATCGGTTTGAACGGAGCTGGTTATGGCACTGTGTGGTATTAAATGCTTCGACGAGCCCTGCACATGGAAAGAAGGAAACGATCAAGACGTGATCGCAATCAACAAGCGGCTACTCAGCTACCTGCACGATTTTAATGCCCTTGTGCGAGACCTGGAGCGTCACCTTGAGCGGCTCTTGGCCCCGCGATCTGTCCACGAGATACGGCAGCACTGAGTTAATCACACGAGCTCCACGCAGTCCCTTTGCCTCCTCTGCACCCAGGAACCACACATAGTACGAGGCCTTTTGCACGTCGCGACGCAAACGCAGCGCCATCTTGACTGCGCAGCGGATTTAAATACTTTTCCGTTACGCTTCCTCCACTCCCAGAGGTGTATGAAATGCAGCAAAAGACTCGCGGGCAGACCTATGTGATTGCAATCATCTGAAAACGGATGAAATCGAGACGAAATGGAAAGGATCAGTTGGCGGTTAAAGGACAGAAAGTGAGCAGAAATACAGGGTCGGTCAGTAAGATCTGTTAGCTAAGAAGATGGAGTGCGGACTTCTCTATCCTCAGAGTAATATTCATTGACCCAGCGCATATGGCAATGGCAGTTGGTGGCCAGAATTCTTGGCTCAAGACACAGCTAAAGCTGCTGCAGCAGCAGCAGAGAGGAATGTGTGTCAGTCGCACTGGACCGACCTGGCCGCTGTCCGCTGGCTCTCGATCTACCCGTCTAACGGCAAACAGCAAAACTCGGGCCAACAAAAATTCAATTCCATTCAAAACGCAATCTAAATTTCAAGTTGTGTGTGTCATAACGTTGTTTCCAGTCTTTAAGAAGCCAAAGGAAAAACAACAAAAACTGGTGCCATATAAAGCCAACCGAAAAGCCAGCCAAACAAAATTCAACGGTATTATTAAGATTGTATCTCTGCGCGCGTGTGTGTGTGTGAGCACTTATACATACTCATATCATCATAATAATATTTGTATAATCGATGATCTTGTACAACTTGTTGTGCGAGACAAGTCTGTGCGCTGTGTCGACCCGTTGCGTAGGCTGCTTAAAGAATCTCGTTTTATACATTTTTCCCCCTTAATTTTGTGCTTTTTTTTTCGATTCAACGATGCATTTATTAAAAATAAGCAACAATAACAAGATGCCACAGTAACAACATTTAGATATTTATCAACGCTAAAAGCCAGCAAAATAAATAAAATAAAAAAAAATTTACATATCGCACACAAAAGCCAGGGAACACAGACAGCGAGAAATATTCAACAAACGTTGACGTTGACGTTAACGTTGTTATTAAAACCTTAAAATGAATATTTAAATGTTGTATATTTAGAAAATGACAAAAGGAACGCAAAAAAGCTCTACAAATACAGCAAAATTCTTTGCACAAAGTGGAAACTTTTATACCCTTTTCAGTTGGCATCACAGTGATGAACTCTGAGCGGCCGATTTGATTGATGTGTTTCATCAACTATAATTAATTCTTTTAATTACCAAGAGAATAAGAAGGGAAATAATAAATGATCAATGAAATCATAAGGTAAATGATATTCCTCCAGCTTCAGAAAGAGTATAAACGACAGACACAAGCCCGAAACTTGATAAGCGGGGAAAACCACAAAAGAAAAAGAAAAAAAAAAAAACTAAATTCTATGCTCTTGACAAGCGAGACAGCTTAAAAGTTGATCTTCTGTATATTTAATATGATGCAGAGATCTCTAGAGATCGTTGGAAAAATCAAAGCCATAAAGAATGAAATTTGTGATGGAAGCCTGAATTCTTCGCTGCTTTTTATTGGAATATTATACGATCAATGCTCTAAGCTGTCTACTTTTAAAACTGTTTTAGATCCTAGACAAGTCTACTAGCTTGGCAGCCATAATTTTAAAAAATTAATGGGAATCTTCAAGTCAACAGCAAACTCTGCAATTTGTGGGTTCAACAGGGCTGGGTTCTGTCCAAGATATTGCGAAACAATTAGGTTAATTATCGATCGAGAGACTTTCTGTGCTCCTAATCAATGGATAAAGAGTATGATTAGCATAATCACATAGAACGACTGGCAATCACAACTCATTAAATGTTGCTCGTTATACAAAAGAGTTGATATTAGTTAAGGCGGCACGCGCACACACACAGGCTCATGTCTACAGCACCTGCTTAGAGACTTAATGGTTTTTCTTTGCTGCACATTTTAGTTAATTTTATTAGATTTATAATTTTTAAAAGCCAAAGCAATCAGCAATTGAAGTTTCAAAGAAGTTTCTACATCATAACGAAAAGCCAGTGTTGGCTACTGCATTTGTTTAACTATCGTTTAATTAAGAATGAACTATAAATTCTGAAAAGTGCAGGCCATGATCACAGCTTTATTAATTTTAATGTTTTTTTAAATCAGATGCAGATGCAACTTGCAGATATGAATTTATAATTGACGAGTTTAAATAGCTGCCTGGGGTATGGCAACACTAGCAGCAGCAGCAGCGGCAGTGGCAGTGTTTGTTAATGAATTTTATAACCTTCAGTTGTTAGTGTTGCGTGATATTGTAATCAGCTGGTTTAATCCACAAGCCACACTCCACATACTGACCAAGGGAGCAATGTTTTCAGTGTTTACGTTGGACAAAAGAATTTTTATTAGATTTATTTGTTATTGGATGCAATTTGGCACGGCATTGGAAGGCGATTAGACAGGCGAGGAGCAACAGATTGTTGGGCCCTTGAGGTGGACTAAGCAGCGGCGTATTGGCAACATCCATACAGACAAGACAGTTGGCAACACTTGCCAAGCTGCGTTGTTGTACTTTTCTATCCGTTTTTCTTTAGTTTTTTTTTATTTTGTATTGAGGGCTCTGTTGTGTGCGTTTGTTTGGCTGCCTTTTGCTCCATTTCAGTTGAACTCGATCAATGAACCGTTTAAAAAAACATCACACACACACGCACACACACACGCAATACACACAGATACACAAGTGGAGCGTTTAAATTTCTACAAAACTTATTTGATTAACGGTAATTGCCACCACAGAGAGGCAGCGTAAAAGCCATCGGTTTTTATATGGATGGTAGGCGAGAGAGGAAGAGAGATGGAGCGGGAGAGAGCACACACACTTACACTCTTTCACCTGGCTGCACACACCTTTGAAAACAGCAACAAACACAACAAAAAAAAGAAAAAAAAAATAGATAACAGCAAAGAGAAGCTTCGTGACTCGGTGTAAAAGAAATAAAAATAAAAAAAAATCTTTGTTCTCTTCTTATTCGCGTTTCTTTTGGGTCGCAAATTCTTATTTGCCAACAACGCGCGCCCGTATTCTAACCAAAGACGTCTCCACGGTTCGACCGTCCGCTATCGACTAACCTGGCTGACTGCCTTCGAAACTCAACTGTCGCCTGTGCGCCTATTGTTGGTAGTGGCGGCGGTTGCCTTTGCTTGTGGTGGTTGCGCTGGTGGCGCTGTGTTGTGTGTTGTGGTGGCTGATCGGCTGGTGGCAGCTCAGCTTGGCTGAGTTTGTGCGACGAGCCGAGCCCGAAGACCAAGTCCAACTTGTTTTATTATTTCTGTCCGCGTTGTTGTTGCCGCAAAGAAAGTCAAGTCGCATATACTGACACCCAGGCACACTGGCTCTAAAGCAGTGTTAAAAAACGATCGTTTTTCTTTAAATATTTAAAATTAAATTCAAAAAAATTAAACTGTTGGTTCTTTAAACTCTATTTTCTCTTCTTTTTTTTACTGCTTTTGTTTCCGATTTTTTTTTTTTTCGCATATGTTTAAACCACTGTGCATAGTGGTTGCTGGATGGCGCGTCTTGCGTTTTTGCTGGAATGTGTTGAAATTAAAAGTTGTTGGGCTTTTTGGGCGCAGCAGCGTCGGCGTCAACGTCACCGCCACCGTCAACGTCAACGTTAGCAGCGTCAACGTTGTTGGCCCTGGCCAGGCCAGATCAAGTCGCTTTTGTTTTTGGGCTTAGACAGGTGCAACAGTGTGGCTGCTGGTGTTATTGATATACCATTGAGTGTTTTTAGTTGTTTTTTTTTCTTTCTTGATTTTTCTCTCTTTGAAAAGCCGTTTGCAATTGCATTCTAATAGTTTTCCCATTTAATACAACTCCATCGACACACACAGACACACACTGGTGTGGTAGACTGAAGTCAACTATAGATATTTTCTATAAAAAAAAAAAAAAAAAAAAAAACACAGAAAATCTTGGAATTTAAGTTGCAACTACTTGGTGTTTTGGTCAGCGAGTGAAATCTACTAAAAGTCGTTCTCACATCCCCACCAGCACCACCAAGCAGAAGGCAGAAGGCAGAAGCAGTTGTCTGTGCCACACTGTGGCATTGTTGTTGCCGTCTGTCTGGCTTCCAAACGGAAATGATCAAACCTAGTCAAGGTGTCGATAAATTTCATATGGATTTGGCACAATTTTTGTGTTTTCCAAAATCAAAATCAAAAAAATGAAGCGAAAAGGAAAAACTAGTTTTTACACAGGAAGTTGTGACTGTGAGAACAAGAATTTTGGCTTCAATCAGCCTTGATTGATTGTAAAAATGGAAACTAAAATGAATTTTTCAAATAATAAGTGTCTTGATTGGCTTAGAAGTCTACAACAGTTGGTTGGATATAATCAGATCAGAGCTGAGCGAGCAGCTAGAGGTTTCATAAATATCTTGCTTGGATTTTTGGGTTTGGCGGCATCTTGGTGGTTACTTGCTTGGCTGTCCGGCTGTCCAGTTTCCATTGTGTCGGACAATTACGATTTCCTCAATTACAGTGCATTGGGGTTTTCAACTCGAGCTGTATAATTTATCGCTCAGTTGGTAACGATGAAGCCTTTTGTCTTGAATGTTTAATGAGTTATGAGAGACTTGGTTCTTGGGTTTCTCTCTCTCTCTCTCTCTCTCTGTCTTAAGACGAAGGTCATTCAATGGGCCAAGTGGAGCTGAATATTTTCATTTATTTTCAGCGCGAAATTCCTCTTCAAAGACATTCGAATAAATTTGATATGAATTTCTATCTGAAAGCCAAACGACCTTGTCATGTCGTCATGAGTTGTTTTTCCCTACTTAACTTTGACACACAGCAAAGCACAGCACAGCACAGCACATTGCAGCACGTTTTGGCTAAATGCAGCCAGCTGCATAGCTCATGTGCAGCAGTCACATAAATTTATTTTTTCTTTTTTTATATAAAAATAATTGAAGATTTATTAAGTTTTATAGTCATACGATTTCACCAGCTTGTTGGCTGCTGTTGCTTTTGCTGTTGCTGCTGCTGTTGCTTTTGACAAATCCCTGTCACACCGAGTAACCTGCTGACATGATATTGCAAGACACACACAGAGCCACACACAAATCACCAATAAAATTTCACTTTTCTTCGACGATGGGGGGAAAATGCCGAAAAAAAAGCCACCAAAATTATAAGAAACGAACAAGAAATTGCACATATGCGACACGATAATTTGCAATTAAATTCCCCAATGGCGGCGGCACTGGGCACCTGGGAACTGGTTGAATATTTTGCTGAAACTGTCGGCTGCTTGCCTTGGCTATGCGGCCACTATACCCTATAGCTGCGGGTAGTTGGCCAGCCAGAGCGGACTGGTGGCACCGCACACAGTGAGGTAAAAAGATATTGTAAATCAAACCGCAGTTAACCAACCAGAGCTGGCTAATTGGGAAGAAAAACATTAACAGGAAATTTTCCATGATGTCTTTGGCTAGAAATCTAACTTGGTCAAGTGATTTTGCTTATTCGGTTGCAGGAAATACTCTTCAGGGATCTCTAGGGGAGTCTATAGGCTGAATGATCTGTTAATCTGTAGAACAAATTAAAACATTTTGATTGTCTTCTTCTCTTCAGCTTAAAATTGCAGAACCCAGTGGCTGCCTTTGCCTCTAACCACTAAAGTTGCGTCCGTCGATTCTTGGTGGGTTCAGCTGCCGCTCTGTTTGGCAATTAATTTGCATAGATTTTTTATTTAAGAGCTGCTCAAGCTGAGGTTCCTTTACAGCAGAGAGTATTCTGCCTTGGGTTGACTATCGCATGGTTTGTCCATCCGTTCGGCCCGCCTGGCTAGCTGGCTGGCTGTCTGGCTGGCTCTTGTTATCTGTCTGCTTTTTATAAATCGCTTGGTATTTTTTTTCCTCCTTTTTTTTTTGGTGAAAACCGAAATTTTTTATAGAGAGTTATGGGTTAGCCAAGGCCAACACCGGGCAAGGAAGAAGCTGAGATTGCAACTGAGACGTCTGGCGGCAAACAGCCTTTTGGGTGGCTTTGGCCATAAAAATGCTCCACTAACTGATTTTATGATGGACGGCGGGCATAACAAGTGTGTATGCGACCTCTGCCTGTGTGTGTGTGTGTGTGTGTGTGTAGCTTTCTTTTGGGTGCGACGACTTGGTGAGCGGCAGCCGCTAAGCGTTTTTAATTGAATCGCAATGAAGAAAAAAAAAAAAAAGAGCTGAGCGAAGCGTCGAGAAACGCGTTAAACCGCTTTTGATTTTTATATACCGAATGGTGCGGTGTGTGGTGTGGTGTGTGGTGTACATAGTACGTATGTGATGTGGCTGTGGCTATGACTGTGGCTGTGGCCTGGTAAAAGTGGGTAATCATCATTAACAGAGTCAAAACCAATCAGCTAAGAGTCAGTCAGGCAGTCTGAGTCTTAGTTTCTGTTCGGTTTGAAGCGGCAGACACATAGATTAGATAGCGCAGCGCTGTACGTAGAGTAGCACAAGGTGAGAGTGGGGCGACAAACATTGAGTGGAAGAGGAAAATGAAAATGGAAAAATTATAAAAGAAAATCAAATGAGAAACCATCCAGTTAAGGATGGCAAACTAACCCAGCATAGTCAATGGCGTTGTCAGGATTCTTGTTGTGAGATTCCCCCTTCATGGTCACAGGCAGACACACCCATGGCAGACAGAGCAGCTAGTGAAATTACCTCCCGCAACCCGCAACCCTCGAACCGCAGCTCTTATCTTAACCTCCAACATGATCTGCTGAAAGTTCGTTTCGGCAGCCGACAAAAGAAATTTTTTTGTTGATCCATCTCATGTGATTAGAGCATATAAATTGCCTGCTTCTTCGTTTGCCCCTTTTTCCTTTCCACCTATTTCATCTATTTCATCTGTTCGTCTTCCTTCTTCTACCCACTCAACTGTGCTTAAGCTTCTTTGTAGTGTCTGTCTGTCTGTCTGTGTGTCTATCTTATGCCTCCTGGGCTCTGGCTGTGGCTGTTGCTGTTGCTGCTGCTGTCTTGTAGCTTCAGCGGAGTCTTCAAAAGCTTCAACCTGAAAACTTCCTCCTCACAGCTGGAGCTGATGTGGAAGCTAATAGAGCTGCAATCAAAGTAACTTGAATTTTATTGTACATTTTTAGCTCAAGGGATCGTTTTCATTTTCAGAGAGCTGCAGTGAGTGGCTGCCAAGACCATTCAAAGCGCATCTCCGTTACCAATCTGTGTGTGTGTGTGTGTGTGGCAACACCTGTTGCCTGAGTTGCCTTTTCAGTTAATTTGCCGTGGCATGTGCTCTCAATTGTTTAGCTTCCTGGAAATTGCACAAAAGTTCAGCTCAGACGAAAAAAAAACTGCCAAAATTAATGGGCGCCAACGTGGGTTTCTTTGTTTTTATTTTGTTTTCTTTTTTTGGGGTCACTTAACGTTCTTTGGTTAACTACTATGCGCGGCGGCTGTGTTTTACTGCTCGAAGACACGCGCCCGTAGAAATTCCTCAAGCAAAACCAAAGGCAGGAAAATAAACAAAAATTAAAGAGGAGAAAAGAATAAACAAGAAGCAGCGAGAAGAACTGAGGAGGCAGAGTAATTATAACATTTAATTTTTAATTGTTACCCCCAAATGCCTCAAGGTAAACGGAGTTTATTGTCAAGCCAAGCCAAGTTGGGACAGCAAACGAAATTCTTTCAGTCAGATTTTATGGGTATATTGATGCCTTGAAGGTCTTAGTTGCAGTGGCAATTAAGCTTGGGCCTGTGGGCTTACTGCAGACTGATTTATTTGTTTAGCACCAGCTGTGTCAATTGAACATGGAAGGTTATGCTGCTGCCCGCCCGAGTAATTAATCAAAGCATATAGAAGAGTATGCCATGGTCGACTACCATGACATGACTAGATGGTTTTGTAGATCTGTAGATGAATAATCCAGTGCAGAAGCGGTTTAAGACTTCTGTTGTCTTCTTCACGCTGCATGAAGACGTTTCTAGTCGATGGCGGTGGCCACACAGGCGGTCCTCACCACCATCCCATATGACCCATGCGGGGTTGATCCAACAAGATTATATAAAACAAAAGCAGGGCTTGGCCAAAAGCTGAGAGTGAACTGCCAGAGCTCAGAGTTATGGGCTCAATTGATGGCCCTGATTGATGCGTTGCTTGCTTATCAATCAATTTATCAATGATATTGCTGGAAGCCAGCTAGCTAGCTGGGAGGGGGAGGGGCGTGTTGCAGCCAAAAGACAGACAATAAATTATATGTTGACCAAACAACTCTGGGATTTGTATTTGCCTGCTTGCAATTGGCCAATAATTTTTTGGAAAGCCAACTGACGAGTTGACTGACTGACTGACTGGGTTGGTTGGGTGAAAATGTGTGAACCGCATCAGTTGAAATCCTCTCAAAGAAAAATAACGACGATGATAATGCTAATGGTAATGGAGACGACTACTTCAATGATGTATGTTTATCCAGCCGGTATCTGGTGGGTATAAATAAAGCTCTGATCACACATTTGCTGATTCTTCAATTTAGACAATTATTTCGACATCATAACTACGTTTCGCACAGATCATTAAGCGCAAATTATTATTAATTTTCATAGTTTTTTATTATACAACGTTGGTGGGTCGTGGGACGGGATGGTGGATGGTGGATGGATGGTCAACAACAAACAAACAAACCGCTCACGAAATTTATTGTTAATAAACAGCAGCAGCAGCAGCAACAGTAATATTAATGGGAAAAAAATACAATAAATAATGAATCAATATGTAGAGGCGGACACATCTCATCAGCCTCCCCTCTCTCTCGCTGTATTTGTCTTGCTTTTTTTGAAATTAAATAAACAAATCAAGTGTTTGCCCATTACTTGTCAATAAATTATTTATTTGTTGCTATTATTATTGCTGTTGCTGTTGCTGCTGCCATTGTTGTCTCCAAGTGATTGACCGACGACGCCTCTGCACTTTCACTAAATAATTTCAGTTTTTAATTTTTCTTTTCTTTCCTTCAACATATAGAAAAAGTAAATAAGTATTTTTAGTGTTAAGTGATTTGGACATTTCAACAATTTCTTCACTGAATTCCACACTTTTTTCTCTGTTTCTTTCTGTCTTTTTTCCGTTGTGGAAAACCCTTGAAAACTTATGTCATCTTGCAGAGATGAACAGTTTGGAGAGTCATGTATAAAAAACATTAAAAATTCTTGATTAAAACCAGCAGCACATAATATCTAGATAGATGGATAGATAGATAGACAGATGGATGGCTAGCTAGAGAGGTAGACAGTTGACAGATTGTCGGATATCATTCGGGCTTAAAGCCCTGAATCGATTGGTGGGGCAAGTTTTCTCCGCATCTAGTGTGGAGGCTATAAAAAATATTCATTTACATTTGCACACACATAAACATTCCTCATGGCTGCTCCATGGCTAGCACCATGGGATCGTAAAATATATCCAAGTGTCTTACATCATGTGGACCTGGACATGTGTTAGACGCTGGCAACGTAAGAGAGCAGACTGCGGCATAAAAAAGTCAACCTAATCAACTGCTTTAACATCATCATTATCATCACAAACAGCAACAGCAGCAACATCATTATCGTCATCATAAACAACAAACAGTGGAGACCGAGAGGGCTAAGCTGCCACCGACTTGTAGCTGCAACTTTAGTTTCCACTTCAACTGCAGAGTGAACAAATTTATGAGTCTGCGGTTGGGTTTTGCAAAAATTTGCGTTACTATTTTATTTTGTTGTTGTATTTTTTCTTGCTTCCTGATTGTCTACGCATGACAGGTGCTGATTAGCCATAAGCATGGCTGTGGCAACTTACTTGGCTCCAAAAGCGTTTGAAATCTTGATTTTTTATTTGTTTTTTGTTTTTCTGGGGAAGGGAGATGCGTTATGCAAGTGTAGAAAATATATAAAAAAAATAAATAAATATAATTGTTAAGCTTAAGTTGCAGCCTTAGGCCTAAAACAAAAGACTCAAGACACGAACTTTATCTTTTTTGTTCCCAGTTTTTTGTTTTGTACGGTTTTTTCCCCTTTTTTTCATTTTGTAACTGTTGTTGTGTGTATGTGTGCGTGCCCAACACTGTTGCTGCTCATTTCCTATTAATTTATGTTAATTATTTTAAACAAAAAGAAAGAAAACGCCACACTAACCAACCAACCAACCAGGCGGCTACCCAGCTAGCCAGCTGCTTCTCTTGTTTAGAGGGGCCGTCTGTCTGGTCTGCCGGCCGGCCGGCCGCTCTGTCTGGCTTGGCTTATTTTCTATGGGCAAGTTGGCTTGGCCCTCTTCTTAGATACACACAAACACACTCGCCACACTCACCTTACCATATAGACGTCCACATACAGACAGACAAACAAGTTCACTGACTTGTTGACAATGAATTGACAAAAGCCAAAAGCCAAAAAAAAGGCAGAAAAACTTTAATGTTTATCACCTAGAAGTTTACTCTAAATTATTTACTGTGGAGTTGGGTTCAGGCTTCACCGAAACTCATGCATAGAAGAGCCTTTGAGTGTTTGACGATCTACTAGACTTTCTAGGGAATCTCATATGCCTTTCCTCAGCAAATGGCATAGAAATGCTTTCCAGAAGGCAGCAACAATAGAAGAGTCATCGAGTAGGCAGGCAAACAATGAAGCTGTTGATAGCCAAGGGGGCAGAGAAAAACCTACAGCAGAGGTAACATCAGTGGAAACAAAGTTTTAAGTACATTACACCATGAGCTCTGAAGTTAAAATTAGAAGACTTAGGGCAACGAGAGGAGGCTAAGAAGTATTAGCATTTCATGGCTTCATGTTAAGCTAGGAAAATGATGATTCCACTAAGGTTAGGTTGCTTGATCGTCCGTATTGATGCTTCTGTCAAGCTCACCTCGCTTTAATAGAACGTCATGGTGTCTGACTCACACATCACATCATAGATTTCCAAAAAAACAAAGCGACACAAAGCGACAGCAGGAGAATGTTGACTGGAGCTGGAAGATTTGAAGACGAGTTGAAGGCTTCTTGAAAGCCAGAAGAATTCTTCGCCCCCAGCGATTACAAATTAAAAATATGTCTTCTGGACTTTTTGTTTTAAAATTAATGCTCGATAATGATGCCGATGATAGAGACGATTATTGTTAGATGATCTTAAGTGCGTCGTTGATTTCAATGTCTTAAGCTTTTGTTGTGGCCTCTGATGTCATGTCATGTCAGGGAGCTCACAGCCGGTTTATCTTTATTTAATTTTAAAAGTTGCGTACAGTTTTTGCCATTCTTTAACAAATTACCCAAGAGTATTGCCAACCGTCTGGCTTTGATTAATTAATTATTCCATTCGGTTGGCTGAAGTTCCTTCAATTATGCATCATAAATATTTATGCTTTATGCCTACACATATGCTAATTTCTATTAGCTTACCAAATGCTAAGCTGCCTGGCCATTTGGAGTTTGCGATTCCATTTCTGCGCTTCACCGTGAAGCAAGAATTTATGGTGTTTGGGTTTCACACTTTGCCGATTATTTTATGGGACAATTTGTAGTGTGGAAACTGCTTTAAACGTTAATTCTTAACCAAACAGGGCTTAAATGTTGCTATTAATTAATGAATTTAATAACGATTTATCCCACACCAAGGGATTCACTCAATCACATTGGATCTAACGAGCGTCAAGTTAAGTTCGATAGTAAATCCTAGTTCGATCCAACCAGTGTTGGTTGGCAGCAGCTCCCCTTCAAACTCTTTCCATTGATCAACACTATCAACACTCGTCAGTGGAACGTGTCTAGGTGTATGTAGTAGAGTCGTGGCCTATAGGTATGTAAATCTGGCTTTTAGGTTACCCTTTTGGCTTTGTATGTCTCTTGACACATTTCCTTTGTGGTCTTCGAGCTTCTGGCCTCAATTGAAATGGACTTTAGGCACTTGAAATGACTTCATTTGCACGATTTTTTATGTTTGGTGTTTGTATTGCTTTTTTTTTTTGCTTTAAATCAAGGTTAATTGTCTCACTCGCTTGCTCTACATTTCCCTCTCTTTTGCACTAGCTAACAGAGTGGCTGGCTGGCTGGCTGGCTGTTGTGTTGCGCCTGTCTGCTGCGTGCGTTAAGCTTCAGGCTCACAACACACCTCCAAGCCAATCAATCAGTTTTCAATTTGTTTTCGCTGTCATGCACGCAATTTGCATAAAACTATGCCCCACACAGACACACAGAGAACCCAAAGTAACTGTTATGTCTGCTGGCCATAATGGCAAACAATCGTTTCTATTTGGGTTTGTCACGATTGTCGTAGCTCTGTCCACGCCCTGAATTTTGGTATTCCGAATCGAAATCTGAATACTTTTTAACGAAATAAAATTGGAATTATAAATGCTTTGGCATTTAGGAATCTGATGACTGCTGATCACATTGCTCCACAGTTGTCAGGAGCAGCCAGCCAGTCAACAGCAGCCAGTCGAATGACATTTCCTTGAAAGTTTTCCAGCCAATTGGCCTCGTTAGCTGGGTGCCTTCTCCCCTGTGGCGTTGGGACAAAAGAAATTGAATTTTTTGGCGACAAACCTAGAGACAATGAACTGCCCGTTCCCCACCCTCCGCTCCGCTCAGCAGGCATTATAAATGACAAAACAATGAAAAGTGAAATTGTTTCGGCTGCCAATTTTTTTTTTCCTGCTGATTTTTATTTCAAAAACACATATTTCGGCGTGGACTTGCAGACAGGCCAGGCCAGGCCGCTAAGAAATTGAAAGAAACTTAAGCCTAAGCCAGCAGCAAGAAAAAACCGAAAAAAATCAATGAAAGTCCGCCAAGATGAAAATGCAGTCTGGAGGGAGGGGAGCTGAGCATTGAAGTAGGCAGTTTGCAGCCAGAGTTAGAGCCAAACCAAGCCAAGTTAGGCCAGCCTAGGCCAGGCCAAGTGAGGCCAATTTCGCATGTTCGCATAATCATGCCAAAAATGGCAGCGAAAACCTATCACAAGCGAAAAATAACCAACCAAAGAGCCAAAGGAGAAAGGCAAGTCAAGATTCGCGCTGAGATTCGTCTGGTTTGTGGCAAGTTTTTTTGGGTTTTTTTTTTTTTGGTTTTCTTTTTATTTTTTTAATTTTTTTTTGAGCTCAGCACATTGCGTTTAACACACTGGCTTAGCCTCTGGCAAGCAGAGATTCCACCTGACTCCATCTGACTCTACTCTGTGTGACTTGACTCTCTGGCACATATCTGAAGGACGTTGTTGTGCCAAAAGGTCAAAGATGCAGACACACACAGGCAAGGCAGGCAGGCAGGTAGGCAGGCAGGCAGGTAGGCAGTCAAATAAAACAAACATCAGCAATTAAACATTCGAAAACATTGGTTTGAACATGACTGACGGCCCAAAACAACTTTCACCAATTGGCATACAAAAAAAAAAAAAAAAAAAAGCCGAAAAAGCCAAACTCTCATGTCATGTGCAGGCAGTTGATGCTGCTGGCTGCTCTGCTGGATACAAAGATGGGACCCCACAGTAGACACATGCATATGGCAGGAGCTCGCTATCTGTTCATCGGCTACGTTTGGCATTGAACAGTGAACAGTGAACAGAGTGCGACAAAATCAACAGACAACGGACAATTCCAGACACTTGGCAGCCTCATCTGGCAGTCAAACGCTGTCAATCACAAATGCCAGCCACCAGCCATGTTGTTTGCTCAACTTTGGTTTGTTTTTGTTTGTTTTTTTTGCACAATGTCTTGGACAATTGCTCATTGAGCAATGTTGAAGGTTAAATTGTTAAATGGGAAATGAAATGAGCTCGAGTGACTTGGATTAAACGCAGAGTGAAATGCGTTTGAGAATTGAAACGTTGATTGATCACTGCAGCTACTTTCAGGCTGATTGAAGCTGAACACAGAGGCACACGAGCCTAGGCATAGGGTGTCTACCTGGCTTATTGTATTCTGCAACAGAAGGTGGCTATTGGGTGGCTCAGGATACAGAAGCTAATGTTAGCTGTGGTAGCATTAAATATTACATAAATCGATCAACAACCTGAGGGAAAAAAACCCACCAGAAGGCAGCGGACAGAGACAATTCCAAGCAGCTTTGGGAAATTCCTTTTGCATTGACTGAACCCAGGCCGGCTTGCCTGCTTCATTGTTTCAATTAAAATTACTGAATTCTTCTCAGCAGTCGAACACAACGATTTTAATTGATTTAAACACATAAAGATTGAAGAAAACAAACCGATTAAACTAAGCCAAAGCAAATGCATGTTGCACAACAATTTTCCTTTGCTTTTTCCGCGCTTTCATCGTCATCGTCTTTTGCATTCCCGAGGTTCATTCAACAGCAACAGTCAGAAATATTTCAACTGTCATGCAACAGACAAGTATTTATGTTGATTTCCCCCCTGACCACCCCTTCCCCCCACTGCCAAATGCATTTTACATAAATTGTGCCATTGTCATGTGGTTTTTATTATTAACACAACAGTTTCACATGGTTTCCAATATGCCACAGCCAACCAACCTTTTGTTTAAACGGACACAGCACAGCCAATGAAACAAAAGTCGACGTACAAAATATTTTGGGTGTTAAAAATTGCTGACAACAGACAACAGCAGACAGCAGACAACAGACAGCAGACAAATGTGTCAAGTAGAAAGCTAATGTTAATGAACCATTTTTCCAACAACAAACAAAACAAAAACGTGATTAAATGTCAACGTTTCAAATGCAAAACCAAACTCATCGCAACCAACAAGCCAAGTCAATTGGCAAGGGAATGGGAATGGGAATGAGAATGGAAATGAAATGTGTTTAAGTGGCGTCTCCTCAACATGTGAGCTTAGCTCTGGCCCCCCTTAAGGTGACATCAAGTGAATGCTTTTCAAGCAAACACTACATCAATTAAGTTCAAGCGCAACAACTTGCACAAAATCAATTCATTGCGCTCCCCTAAGACGGAGAGATGGAGGAACAAAGTCTCTGGCAAATGGTAAATCATTTAGCCAAGTTCATAAGACAATTAGACAGGGTATCAGGCAGTTCTAAAGCCAGTAGATGACAGAGAACAGAGCTCAGAATTTATTTAAATAAAGGAAACGCCAACTCACCTGCTGTGCCGTTGTGCGAATGTCAAGTGGGATTTCTTCCAAGATCTGTAAAGGCCAAGAGAGGTAAAAAGTCAGATTTCAATAAACATATTTTCGATATGGAAAAATGTCACATCAAATGGCAACGCAAGAAACATGAAATGTCAAAAAGACGAACAAAAAATGTCAACAAAGTGCAGATAAATATCTCAGAAAAAACAGGCAAGAAACTGAGCAAACAAAACTTCAGTTCAAATGCCAAACGTTTGTTGGCATAGAAAAAGGCAAAATAAAAATTGTTGCACCCAGAAAACAAACGTCAAAAGTAAACAAACAAACAGACTAACAGATAGACAAACAACAATTAAACATATTCTGGCCAAAACAACGAGCAGCGAGCAACAAACAACCGCAAATAGCCAATAACAACAATTTAGACGGCTGCTTTGACCCACATAGGCAAGCCAAGTCGAGGAAGCTGCCACCAAATAGCAGTTGGCCAAAATGTAGACATTGCTGGGTTCTCTCTCGGGCTGCTGTTGCTGTTGTTGTTGTTGCTGTTGCTGTTGCAGTTGTTGTTTTGCGGATAATTGCGGCATTTTGAAGCGCCTTGCATTGTTTTTCACATTGCTGTGTGGCTGTTGCTGTTGCCGTTTGTTGGTATGAGATTATGCAATCGGGCAGGCAAAGCTGAGACTGAGGCTCAGCTGTGGTGGCAGGCAGGGTGAACCGAACTAAGCCGAGCTGGTGGTGGCAAACATGAAACAAAACAGTTATCTGTGAAATTGCATCGACAAACGTGATGAACGTTACCCCAATACAGACACAGCCAGCCAGCCAGGCAACAGCCAACAGCTAACAGCTACAGTCACAGTAAGAGACCAAGACTGAGTTCCCAAAAGCCATGGATAGACTGGTAGACTGTGGAGTGAAGAGGTTGTGTCAGCCAAAAGTCGCTGGTTATAGTATCTCCAACACACTTAACTTCTCTTCCGAGTTGCGACGACTTGACTGCGCTTTTGTGCCTAATTCTCATGTCATGGCAATGCCGCAGACAATGCCACAACGTCCCAGACCCACTCCCACTACCCTTCACTGCTAGCAGACCCACTGCCATAGCCACAGCTACAGCCATAGCCAGAGCCCAGACCCCAGTCCCAGTGTCAGTCTGTGTCTGTTTGGGACAACTATGTCGTGCGCTGCTGTTGAAGAAGATGCCACAGTCAGCCTGCTTGCTGCACTGTTTACTGCACTGTTTCCCACACCCGCACCTCACAGAAGCAGCTAGTTGACACAGTCTCATCCACATTGGATTACTAATGCACACATGTGCTTGCCCTGAAGCGAGGGTTGCCTAGACAATTTCATAGCCACAGAGATATCTACTTAGAGAATAAATTCAACCATAAACAGCTGTCTTTATCACACATCAAGACAGACTGATTGTGCAAAAGACAGCCACACAGAAGCAGATCTGCATTGAATGAATGGAAGGCCTGAGCATCATCAGTTGAAATAATTCAATGCAGTTGCCTGTTGTTTTCTTTAGATCCACCAAAGATCCAATCTCATACGTAGCGTTGAAACCTCTCCTGCCAGCTAGCTATATGGGCTTGTGTGTAGGGCAATCATGTTAGCATTCAAGTTGCGCCTGCTCGGCTAATTACATTGCCAGCAACTGCAACAGAAATTCACAGTTGCAGTTTAATGCGCCTAATGAGCGGTTTGTTCTCCACAGCACACAGCACAGCACAACACACAACAAGCAACAAACAACAACAACAAACTGCAAACAATGCGATCAACTAATTCACCTTAGTGATTGTTGTTGCTGTGCCACATATACAATACACACACACACACACATAGGTATATTTGGGTTTCGGGCTTTTCTTCTTCTTGTTGTTGCTGTTGCTGTTGCTGTTTACATCACTTGGCAGTATCTTGGGGGCAAGTTCGTTTCCTAAGTCTTTTGTTTTTCTTTGGCGTGGGTAAGCCAAAGGCCTGAAACAACAAAAACAACAGAGAATTGCTAACAAATAAACTGACTTGAACTGATTTCTATAGCTGCAACCCACTGATGGGCCGCTGCTCACCTGCCCCCTTCCCTGGCCACTGTCTATCAGTGTATGATCCACGCCCCTTTTGACAATTTGTGTCAGTTGTAGAATATTTTTCTCTGTTTGCCGTTTGCTGTTTTACAAAGACATAAAAAAAATGTATGAAAAAATTTGGGGGGGAGGGAAAAAAATTCCGCTTACGACATCGATTATGAAATTGACTGAGGAGGGTGTGTCGGTGAGCTAAGCGTGTGTCCCTATCTATCTGTCTAGGTGTCTGTATATCTATGGGGGAGCAGCAGCAACAGCAGCAGTGAAATCGAAATATTTTTATCATATTTGCAACATTGAAGAGGGAGAAAAAAACTCCAAAGTGACGCTTTCTTCAAAAATCAAACAGACCAAACAGCAAACAGCAACCAGCAAGCGGCAGCAACAATGAAACATTTTTTTTTTTTTGACATTTGCAGCTAATTAAAACACAAAAAGTGCAAATTGAATGGCCAACGCCGACGAACGAATTGGCCAAGGCTAACCGAAGTGGCCATAAAGACAAAATTTGTCAAAAAAAAAAAAAATGAAAGAAAACAAAAAAAACTATGAAGACTGAAGGGACCGAAGAGTTGGGTGTCCGTGACAATTAATTAGCCAAGCAGCCAAGCTAATGTCAGAGATATTGCACAAGGAAGTGGTTTCGCCTAGCTGGTCCAGGTCGTGGTCCCCCGTCTCTGTCTCCCCTGTCCCCCCAATAGATCTAGATTCTTGTAATGCGCCAGCCAAATCCATTCAGCCAGAACTTTATGCTTCACAGTCACATCGGTATCTAGACAGACATATCCAATGGCTGATTCGATCCCTGTCAGCTCGACCAAGTGTCGCTGGCTGGCCATGGAGAATCGCCAGAGGCCTAATCAACAGGAAGCGCCTAAGACAAAAGTGTGACATAATGGTGGCTGACTGGGCTTCCATCAGTCGGCTTAGAGCTCATCGGGGAGGAGTTTGGGCTTTTTGGATACCATTGATCCGAGCTACGTTAGTTAGTTATGGGTTTTTGCGTTTCAACTTGAGTTGAGTTCAGTTGATGGCGCCGGCAAACAGCAACAAAAAGTAAAAAATCTGTCTGCGGTTGAATGCAGCGGCTAATGCCAGACAATTATGCCATTACAATGGGCTATATGGCTGGTCTGGCTGTATGAGATATGTGGAGATGCGAGTTGCGGCAACTGACTGACTGTCGATACCTGCTACTTGCTGGCTGGATCGATTACCAGCCAAACACACACACAGGCAAACACTTCCCCCTTTACACACACACACACACCTTTGCACACGGATAAGTGCCAAAGTAAGCGAAGCGAACAGCCAAAACGCAAAATAAACGCAACAACAACAACAGCGGCAACCTTAATTGCAACAACTGTTGTTGGGGGAAGGTGGAGGTGGAGGGTGCAGGGGTACAATGAATTCAAGCAAAACCTCAGCGCTGAACACCCAAGACCCGGCCAGAGCGGTAGTCATCAGGCAGCCAGGCAACCAGTCAGTCAGTCTCAGGCCCAGTTTTTAGTATCGGCAGCTAGCAAAACTCCCTCTACTAACCAACCTGCGCCCCCTGGCTGGCTATCATATGACCACCATCAACGCGGCTGACTACTGTAAGGGCGCCCCGTTGCCGAGGCGCCAATGAAGCGTTGCGTTTTTGGGCTAAACAAAAACGTGTCGAGGCAGTCAGTCGTCCGATCGTCCGACTTGCAAGTTGAAATTGAAGTTACAAGTCGTAGAGCCGTCCAAACAGCCAGCAGCGACAACGCCCATTGTCTTTTGTGGGTCTTCGATTATAATGGATGCGACTGGGGCGGCGGTGGAGTTTTGCATTTGCCAAAGATGGATGATGTAACGGATGAATGTAATGCCACAGCTGATGGCTTCGTAATCAAACAGCTCAGGCAGCAGCCCAGGCAGCAACTAACTACCAGTGGTTTTGCTTAATTCGACGCTGCCTCGTTTATTTCAGTATTTTTTTTTTTTGCTTTGCTTAATATTTCTGTTGCAGTTTCTGCAAGAGAAGAAAAAAATATTTAAATTAAGCAAAAACCAACAGCAAATTGCCTGCAATTTTATTTTGAACATTTTTTTCTTTTTATGTTGCGATTTGGCAATAACATTTTGCTTCGATGCAGCATTTATCTATCTGGGACATCACAATGAAGCTGCAGCTGATTAAGCCCAAGGAAGAAGCCAAGCATCATCTGTCATCATTCTGGCCAACAAACTGTGTAATTCCCCCCTGCAACTTCTGCCTGCATCGAGCAGCTCTGGGCACTTTCCATTCGGCTCTTTAGTCACCCTTTGTTGGGCAAAAACCAAAAACCAAAAACCACTTTCGGTTTCAACAAAATGCATAAAATTTAGAAATATTTCAACTGATTGTTCGGCTGCACTTGCGCGCCTTTTCAGAGAGAAAACTTTGCTTGCCAATGAGCGTGACGAAAGAGTTTAACGTAAGTGGCTTATGGTCCGATGCGAGAGGGGGGGCAAACTAATAATGGAAAATAAATCACAAAATCAGAAAAAACACAAATGCAGACAACAATTGATACCTCAACAAAGGAGACACGCGTTGAGGTTGCCGCTCAATGAGGAAATGAAACGAAAAGCCCTCGAGATCGAGAGAATTTGCCACAGCAGACGGAAGTAGCTGGAGCCCTGGAGTGTGTGGTTACCTAAGAGCAGGCTTCACTGTACCGATACTTGTCAATATTGTTTTTTATTTAATTTTTTTCCTCTTGGTAATCTCGTTTCGGCTCGATTGTACTTAAAACTTCAACGACTTTGTGTTGTCGTCATGACCTTCAGGTAGCTGTTGTTTGCTTGTTTGTTTGCTGTCTCTACTGTCTGTCTGTCTGTCCAGTCGGTTGAAGTGTTCACATATAGTTTACTGTAAAAACATTTCGGGGTCTTGTCTTGAGCACCCAACCCTTTTCCAAGACATTGAAAGGTTTCGCCTTGAAATTGTATTCGAAACGGGGAAATGAATTTTTCGTTTTTTTTTTTTTTATGGTTTTTTCTCTTTTTTTTTTGTGATTTTTTGTGTCTCTGGGAACTTTTCAATTACGTGGTTGTCAAGGTGAGGCAACAGCCAGAGCCACAGCAGGTTCTATAAATCATCATTAGCAAGTTTTTAGCCTGCCCTCTCTCCACTCCTCTCCCCTTCCCTTCACTGCTCTGTTTTCTGGCCAAATGTCAATGTTAAATAATTTTTACAGATCCCTGCTGCTGCTTATTACCTTAGTATGTGTCTTTAGCCACAATTAGCGGCATTTGTATTAGCAAAGAGAAAAACGCTAATCATGTTTATTAAATGTGTTTAAAAAATTTATGAATCATTTTGGGCAATTTTCCATTATTATTTTTGCTGTTTTTTCTGCTTTTTGAATTGCGGAAGTTGCAAGCAAAAAATAATGGAAATAAATTTGCCGCCCCAACATGTCTGCATAGTTTTTGGTCTAACAATTCATAATTGTTGGCCAGAAAATTGGTTTAAATCGCTTTGTATTCCATCCCGATCTACTCTGCCTGAGGGTGTTGTAATTTTTAAATGCCATTTGTCATGCCTAGCAGGGAACACATAGTTAATAGACTTTAAGGTCGGGTCAGCCAAGTCAAAAGAAAAAATATTCCTAACTGGGTTGGTTTAACACACTTTAAAAAAAAAACATTTAAAGGTCCAAAAGCCTTTTAATGGGGCTACGACTCAGCTACGCTTCGGCTCCTTCCCTGACTTAATAAACCTCCCTCGCTTAATGATTTTTCCCTTTTTTGAAAGTCACCATTTCATATCGAATTTTTTTTTCAATGTTTTCCTTTGAGAAAAACCTTAGTTACTTCCGCAATCGTTGATGCCTTGACTGGTCGTCTCTGTTGTCATTGATGAAATCTCAATTGTTGATTGGCCAGCCTTTTTCTTCTATTCAGATATTCACAGCAGACAACAACAGACAAGAAAAAAAAGATTTTAATTCACCGAAAAGGTCAAGCGATTTGCCAGTTATGACAGCTTTATACTACTATAAAGACAAATTGCTTTGGGTAGTAGGTTAATGGGTTGCATTGAATCGAGTTGATTGAATTGTTTATCTTTTACAGTGAGCAACACGGCCACCAGAGGCAAAATTAGTTAGATAAATTTGCTGGTTTAATTAATAAACAATGAAGAAAAAATCAAAAACAATATGCAGGTTATAAACACTAAAAGAGCGGAGTCTTCTTCGGTTCTGTGGCGATATCTTTGACGATATTCTTGACGATATCTTTGACGATTTATTAGGTGATATTTAAAGGCAACTTTATAGCTTGAGTTGCCCTTCTAGTCTAGGGAATTAAAGAAACAATCTTTTCATTTAAAAATGTTTATTTTTTAATTAGATTTTAATCAACAGCTTGTGCGACCTGCAACTGCAGTTGCCATCTCTCTCACCTATGAAGACACCACAGAGATGATCATAAAGCTGTCAGATTTGAACAATTTAGGTTTGTTTTAAGCTTAAAAAACCATCTTTAAGATAAATGACTGCTTAGTTAAGATGTTTAGGGCTACGTGACAGGTGAGCTGGCATCGAAAACTCTCGACAGCCTCGCTCTCTCAACTGCCGAATATGGCAGACGAATATTTCACAATCTTAATAGGCTCTGGGCAAACAAACAAATAAAACAACACAAGTGGAATTGTGTTTTGTTTTCTGGTTTTTTTTCTATTTCATATTTCCCTTGCCTTGTTGTTTTTGTAATGAAAATGAAACTGTTTGGGCCGCCACAGCCAGAGCCAGATGGCGCGACTTTTCGCAGACATTGAGATACTTTTTCAAGCTGCCTGCCTTGTCGCGTTCCAGTTTCGTTTTTGGAAATGTTAATTACGTATCAACAAAAAAAAAAAAATTGTGTAAACAACACAGAGAAGCCAGCAAGTTGTTGTAACAAAAAGATCTTTAATAAGAATTCAGATATTTCATGGAATTTGTCATTAAAGCAGTTGCATTGGCGGTGTCTTGTGTTTTTACTCTGTAAATGGGTGGCACAAGGGTGTATTAATTATTAGGCAACATAGAGAAGGAGACACTGGGCAACTAGTCAAGGTCATCAGGCGTTGAGAGACTGTAATGGGTAAAATGTCATCCTACAATCAATGGGAAAATCTAACCTCAAAGTCTGGGTACAACCAAGTCGAGAACTCTTGGCTGTAACCTCTCGTCTTGTTGGACTTTTAATGAATTTTTGCAAGCGAAATGAAAACGAAAAGCCACAGCAACAGCAACAACAACAAAAACTGAAAACCGCCAACAAAAGATCCAAATTTCAATCTAGATTTGGTCAACTGGTTTGGGGCGCTGCTAGAGCTCACAGGGCGGGCGGCCGCCAAAAGACAATGCAAAAAATAATCATAATAATAACTGGACAGACCGTCGGACAGACAGACAGAGCTAAGGCAACAGCAACAACATTAAAATTAATGTCGCATGACATTAACGTCGGAAATCTGAAGCAAACTGACCGCCAGCCAAGTGGTAGAGCAGCTATGAGCTACTACCACCCAGTTAGTTAGTGTGCATGATACAGATACATAGCAACGGCAACAGCAACAGCAACAGCTACAGATACTTGTCCAGGTTCAAGACATAACAAGTACATTTCGCCTGCCCTGCAACATTAGCGTTGCTCGTTGCTGTTGCTGCTGCCTTGTACCGTGTGGTGGCAGGGAAAAAAGTGAAAAGTCGTCGTCTTGGCTTGCGACTTGTGATTACCCCTGCCGCCGTCCCCTTTAAACTTTAAATTGTCAACCAGCAAACCAACTCTCAATTGTTGTCGCATGTTTTGGCGGCGCACTTGGCCTGAGCTTGTGAAAAGCATAGAAAATGTCCATTGCAAATCGTAATGAAAAACCTATGACAACCTACGGGGTCTCGGTCTCCGTCGTTGTCGCTTCGTCTGTCTTGGCCTACCAGACAGGGAGACACATTGACTAGAGTCTGAGAAATTGAAAGTGGTTGCATTAAAAAAAATTTAATTAAACCGCACAGCATTAACTAGGTAAACTGAATAAACTAGATGGACTGGGTGGTTAGTTAGTCGCGGTCTGTGTGGGCCGATGTGGGTCTTGGCTGGGTGGCCTGGTTAACTGGGTCTCCTGTTGACTATAAAAATTTAAATTTACGTTTATTAACGAAAATCATTTATCCAGAGCAACCCTGCACAACCTGTTGTCCAACACTGCCTTGGCAATGTTGCACAAGGTCAGCTGGTGCCTTGATAAAGTTTTCCTTCTAAATGGCAACGTAGCTGAAGCCACTTTACCAGCAGCTCTCGAGCTGCAAACATCAGTTCTCTGATGTTTTTTATTTCCCAACAATTTTATTTTATTTTATTTAATTCTGCTCTGGTCCATGTATCATCGTTATCTATGGTACCATTGCACTATTAAAAATATTTTTTTTTTTCTCCTTTTTATTGTTTTTATCGTTGGCTATTCAGAGTGCTCATCACCTTTATCAGCAGGTATTTTGAAATTTTTCGTTTTGTTGGTTAACGAATTGCCAAGTCAATATGCAAAGGACAATGAATGCAAAGGTTTATGGAAACGACAAAGAAAATTCAATTGAAAAGCCAATTGAAAAAAAGCCAAAATAAATCGTTTTATTTTACTTATTTAATTGATATTTTTTGTTTTTTTTAAGGAAAACAAATCCATATTCGGTTGGTTCGATGAACAACCCACAAAGCACTCGCCAATGACACCAAAGAAATGTTTTAATTAATTAAATCCGACACTCAAAATCAACTGGTCAAAGGCGCTTTGCCTGCCACCTGTTGTCTGTCTTTTTAACTTTTTTCTCTTTTTTTTTTTTTGGGGGGGCTTTTAATTTGCATTTTGAAACACTTTAAGCCACCTAAAAAAGGTTTCCATATTTATGTTAATTTTTATTGGCCTCAATTATTTTTATTTCTATTTAAAACCCCTAAAGAGTCCCATAAAAATGACTTTCAATGGTCCATGTTGTTCCCATCGCATCGAAATCTCTACAAGATACGTTTTAAAGTGGCCCGGTGAATTGTTTTTGGTTCATTTGAAGACAACTTAACCGAATTGTCTCCATCATGTGCGTGCCCAACTGTCGAAAAATCAAATCAACTCGACTCAACTCGGCAATCATTTAATTAACAACTTCCGTTCAGATAAAAATAATAAAATTGGTCAACCATATGGGCGTTGCCTGGCAACTTTCTAAGCTTTTAAGATTTCTGTTTCTTTTTCTGTCCACCTGACTCTCTGTCTGACTGTCTGTTTGGCTGTGCAAATATATATTTCCATATAGAAAGTCAAGAGTGGGGACTTGAGTACTGCAAGTGTCGGGCTGTCTGTGTTTGGCTGTGTGTGGCTGTCTGTCTGTGTGTTGGTGTATAGGTACTTGCTTGTTAATCATTTTTGCAAAGACCTATATACATACATTCCACCAGACACACACACACACACACACACACACACCTGCCCAGCCCAGCCCATTAGCAACAGCAGCATCATCATCCATTGCATTGTCAAACGTGGACTCCACATACAAAATCAGTGAAAGTTAAATCGAACAATGCTATCTTCAGCTCTCTTAAAAGAAAGAAACAAAAAAAAAAAAAACAAAAAAACTCTGCACTCCTCACTCCCCACTCTCTCCACTGGCATCTTCATCTTCCTATCTTTACACTCCACCGAACCCTTCTTGGTCTGTCACATTCGTAGGTGCTAGGCAGGTGGCAGGCATTGTTGTTGCTGCTCTGCTGCTGCTGCTGCTGTTGTTGTTGTAATTTCACACTCTGTCCACCCGTCCGTCCATCAGTCTGTCCGCCTGCCAGATAACAGAGTGAAAAGTGAAAAGAATGCCAAAAACTTACGCTCACGCATGGCAAGGCAAGGCAAAACAGGCAGGCAAGTCAGCTCACGCAAAGAGCCTGAGGAGGAAGTAAACAGTGTCAGCCAACAATAGTTCGAGGCCAGCAGGTGGAGAAAGGTGGAGGGAGAGCCCCACACACACACACACAGCAGACAATAGACAGAGACAACACAGGCAAATTAATTAAGGCGCGTGTGAAGAAGCAACAACAACAACAGCAACAACAGCAACAGCAGAGCAGCCAAGACAGCGACAATAAAATGATTCCCAACACTTGTGACCCCAAAGCAGTCAAGAGTTAGAAAATTGTGTTAAACAAATACAAGAAGCGAGCTTTTGGCTCGAGGGAAATTATCCAGCTAACCAGGCAGGCAAGCAGGCAGGCCAACCCACCAACCCCACCGATGGCTTTAAGGGGGCGGCGTCCGTATGAGCAGTGAGCTTCAGTCGAAAGCATAATTTCTAATTATTGCCTTTCATTCGCTTGGATGGGAAAATTACATTACTTGCCTGAGGCTACGAAACACTTAAATGTCTAAAAAATTAATACGAAACGTGGAGAAAAAAATCTATGGGGCTATAAAATATTCTAAAGCCAAATTGTCTGCCTACTTTTAGGCTTCTGCCCTCAGCTATCTTTTGCGCAACCAGTTGAGTTATTGGCGAAGATTTAAGAACTTTGAGGCAATTTCCCAGCTCAAGTTGGAGGATTTAAATATCCCACTAAAATCATTAATCATCAGGCGACAGATTCGAATTTTTTTAGGAACTTTTTAAGCATAAAAACATTAAATAATCTTGGTTTGAAAGATGCAAAAGCAATTAACAAATTCTCATCATTTAGGAAGATGGAAGATTACAGATCAACTCTTTCGATTTTTGACGCCCGCATAGTTAAGCAATTTTTTGCTTTAATTATATTATTTCCTGCTCTCATATCTCTTACATCGCTGCCTTCTACCAATTGTTTCCAACTGAAACTGAAACTAGAAAAAGGCAAAAAAAAATGCACAAATTGTTTGTAATTTATTGAAGGTGAACGGAAATGTGAGCTAATTTTTTTGTTTTTTTGTGATTAATGTTTGCCAAGCAGTTGGGTGTTGAGTGTGCTGATGAGTGTGTGCCGGTGTGCTGGTGTGTGTGTGTATTAGTTAGTTAGTGATTTACTTTAATTAATTAATGCCCGTGGCAAATTAAAAATCTTAAGCAAAAGCCAGTCAGCCAGGCAGTCAGTCAACCAGCCAGCCAAGCGGTTTAAAGTTTCTTGACCTTCACAAGGCGATATGTTTGCTTTGCGCAACAACACCAGCAACAACAACATTATCCAGCTATAATGCTCAACAGCGACAACAAAGTCGTATATCAAACAGCAGTGGTAACAAGAGCCAACTAACAGCCACCAAACAGCCACCAAACAGCCACCAAACAGCCAAGAGGCCAACATGACCAATTCATAACTCACGACTTTCGCGACAATTTTCACCAATAACTCATCTAAACGGTAACGAAAAGCCCGTCAACAGCAAATAAAATTAAAAAAAAAAAAAAACCGATAAAGAGGGAAAAGCTGTGTCAGCTTTGGCGAAATTTGAATGCCATTTGATGAAGCAGTTTTCTCTGCTCATCAGTCACTTGGCAGTCACCTCACTTGGCTTTATTTGAAAGAGAAAACATAAACAGTTTGCTGAACTAAGAATCCCTAAAATCCAAACCAAAGGCTCAAGGATATATTTATTGATGGTTACAGAGCAAAAGGACACCAGGAAGTCTTTAGACTGAGTATTAAAAACGAGATTTAATCAATGAAATAACTAAATTGTCATATAGAAAGGCGTTGCATGTGCTGCCTCTGCCGCGGGATTTGGTAAAGCAGTAAAGATTTATGGTTTCATGTAAGATTAGTGAAATCCTCGTTTAGCTTTCATTTCTCGCATTTCAATAAATAAATTTGCGTTGGTTTTTTATGATTTTTTTAAGCTCAAAATATAATTAATTGCTTAAGAGTTCATGTAATTCAATTTGTTGCATCTTTTTAAGATTTTTCTTCGCTTTTTTTTTCTCTGCGTTTTTTTTTTTTGTGGTTTTTGCATTTTAATTGAAGACATAAATTTGACAATTTTACGACAGGACAGGACCGGACAGGACATATATTTTGTTATTTTATTTTATTATATTTTTTTGGCTGTTGCTGTTGCGCCAAAGGCGCAAAAATATTGCAAATGAAAAAGAGATTTAATTTTTTTGTTGCCTGCCTGCCTGCCTGTTGCTGCCTGTTGTTGCTGTTGTTTCATGCATCATTAGAAAGTGAATTGCGCATGTTGGTTGTTGTTACTGGTTTGGCTGACTCTGTTCGTTCGACAGTCCGCGCCAGCCAGCCAGCCAGCACCTTTCTCTTCATGTAAGAGAGAGAGAGAGAGAGGCACACAGAGAGAGATCAAAAATCGATTCGCCGTTTTGCCTGGCAGTCTTCACAGTAGCCAATGCACTCGATTTATGAGGGGTATTCATACCTGTTGTGCCTGCAACTCCTTTTCTGATTTTTAACTAAATTAAATGCAAATTAAAAAACGATTTTTTATTTTAAATACAATTTATGCCCTCGAGGTTGTCCAGGTTGCCCAAATGGAAAACAAAACAACAAACCGTAAAACAAGAAAAAACTGTGTGCAAAAGGGAAAGGCAATCAGGCTACTTAGGCTGGCGGCTGGCGGCTGGCTGCCTTCCGTCTTTAGTGGCCCAGAGATTTTCAATTAAATCAAACAAAAATTATATAATTGAGACCTCTGTGATCTCAGGCGAAGACGCTGGATGATCTGAGGATATTCGAAGCTGACTTCGCCTTCCTAACTCTTTCATCTGCAGAAAACTTTAATTGCAGTTGAGTTCGCTGTTCGTATCTGTTGGTCGCATTTATTTATTTATTTCTTTTGCATTTATCTGCTGTTATAAATGCTTGAAGCTTTCACGAAACGATGACAGCTGGCTGCAGTCTTATCCTGTGCTGCCTTGCCTGCCACTCGATCGAGCTCCCCCCCTACAACTCCAACTCGCCCAACGAGTTATCGTGGGTTGCATGCAAAAATCATTTGGCCGCATGATTTATTTGACATTTCTGCGCAGAGAGCATCAAAGTATGTAATAGCAGCGGCCATAATAATAATAAAAGGAATAATAATAAAAGAAATGCATATGACAACAGCAACAACAACAGCAGCAACAGCAGCAACAAAATGCAACTGCATTGTGGCATAAAATTCCAAGCGACGTCAACGGAGCGCAAAGACAACAGTCAGCAGCGTCTGGAAGATCAAAGGAGGTGGGAGGGGAGGGGAGGGGAGGTGTTGGTTGGCCAGGGAGGCCAGGCACAAAAGAAAAACTTTAAAATGCTGGAAAACTTGTTTCGCCGCAACAGCAGCAGCAGCAGCTAAAAGAAAAATGTAGATAAAAATAAATAACGAAAACGAAAACTAAAACCAAAGACGTCCGAACGGTTGAAGTCAAGATTGCACAGTGGTTTGAGAGACTCGTGACGAATTTACAATTTCAGACTGACAAAGAAAACCAAAACTCATCTGATGTGCAATTTATCGATTGCTAAAAATCTTTAATTTCCTTTACTATAAACGGTCATCATGACGTCAAGTTTTTACCTCAATCGAAAGACACATGTAGGTGTCTCAAGTCCAAAGGCTTGCAAATTGGTTTCATTGCGCAAAAGACAGCTCAACGCCTTTGTTTAGTGTTAGGTAAAGAAAATCGTTGTCATTGATTGCGCTGCACTGCTTTGATGGTCACAGTCTGAACCACTGTGCACTGCACACACACAGCGGCTGTATAGCGGCTCAGACAGCGTAGTAAAGAAGAATTTTCCTGGCCAACATCTTGATTGTGGATGCACCTTTTTCTCTGCCATTTCCCATAGCCCTCCCCCTTGGACTCTCCTCTTGGCAACTGCACAGTAAATTGCACTGCCAACAGCAACTGCTAAGGCACCAGCAACACCAGCAACAACAGCAGCAACAGCAGCTTCTAAAACTTGATTTTTTTCCATGTTGTTTATGAAATTTTCTAAGCATGCAGTTGCCAAACACTACCAGGGCAAGCTGAATCGACTCAGCAGCAGCAGCAGCAGCATCAGCATCAGCAGCATCAGTAAATGCATTTGCAACATGACCAAGAAGACTTGCCTCACTGCCGCCGCTCTTGCTTGGTTGGGTGAATGGTCAACTCATAAATATTTCTTGGCCTGCCAGCCGCCAGTGTTGCAGGCCGGCACGCACAGTTCTCGTCGTAGAAGATTTAAATTTTGCAGATCTTGTCTGTTTAATTAATACTTCTCCTTCCCTCCTCTCCTCTCTACGCATACGAACAGACATGTGAACACGAGAGTTATAGTTGGTAAGCTGCCCTGTCATAGTTAGCAAATTTTTCTTGATGTTAATGAGCGGCTCAGCAGGGAAGGTAGAAGGAAGGAGCAGAGGCAGAGGTTTATGCAACGTTTTGGTTTTATTTTCTTTCCAAGCCTAATGAATGGATTATTCTACTCTGATCCGATCTGAGTTGGTTCTGGAAGGGGGTCTAGGTGAGCGGGTTTGTGTTCATTACACATGACACAGGCAGGTTTGTGCAATTGAACTGGTTCTGGTTCACAGCTCTCAGCTAGATAGCTTTGCCTATCGCTTATCATTTAGTTTTTTTCTATTTTTACAGAAATGCGAATGCAGTTGGTTGATAAACTGATAAATTGGAGAAAACTTTCTAGATTGACCTTGAACTCTAATGAGTTTTTAGGCTGCAAGGTCAAAATGTATTGTGAAACGAACTGAAGTGTCAAGGAAAAGTGGATTTAAAGTGTTGGAAAAGCTGGATGAATTGCTGTCTTTAGCTCTAGACTTAATAAATAGATTAATGAATATTCAGGAAACTTTCTTTCTTGTTCTTCTTGTTTAGTTTACCTTTTGAATGGCATAGTTAGGTGTCTCGCAGATAAACCAGCGACTGTGTGTGTCGATAATAAAGCCGCCATTTGCATGTCTCTGGCTTGGCGCTAACTTTCCATCATAAAATGCTTTTATATGCATATAGACCGCACCTTCACCTCCACAGTTACAGCAACAGCAACAGAGCACAGCCAGAGCCACTGCCACTGCCATAGTCATAGCCACAGACACCACAGTAGGCAGTAGCCACTGCTGTCTATCTATAATACCTACCCACCTACCTCCCTTCCGCCCCCTACACACAAACGCACACCTAACACACACACACACACAGCAGGCAAGTGCATATCGTGACTTACACCTGACTCCTCTCTCTCTCTCTCTCTCTCTCTCTCTCTCTTTCTCTCTCAATGGCAGCCACAGCATGAGTGTGTGTATAGCTGTAGCTTTCCATGGCTTAAGCTTCTGTTATATTGCCACCGCCTTCCCCCCTCTTCCTTCGCTGGCCCCGTCTGTGTCACTGAATTTGGAGCATTCTCTGTCATAAAAAGAAAAACTCAAAATGAAGCTGCGCCAAATTCGCGCCACACATAGCAAATTGGCTTACAACAATCTGTGCCGTTAGACGACTAAAGAAAGCTGGCGGACAGAGGGAGGGAATGCAGGGGGCAGGCGCCGCCATATTGAGTTCATTGCTTGACTTTTGTTCTTAGCTCGCTCACCTGTTGATAGTAGTAGTTCTGGGTCTCTGATTGCTGCTTCTTGGCGTTCTCAAGACGATACAACACTGTTTGACACTGTCTGACACTCTATAACACTGATGGTTCAACTGTCAACTGTCATCTGTTTCTGTGTGTGCGTTGATGTTTCATAAAACACGCTTCACAACACTACAAAATCAGCATAAATCATTGACATGCTTGAGTGTTTCAAACAGCAGAAACAAAACATAAACAAAAAAAAAAAAAAAACAACAAAAAATTGTTCAATTGGCTGCAAGAGAGCAAGCAACAAGGCAAGACAACAACCAATCTTGTCGAGCGGCGCGCACAAACTAAACATTAGCGGCTTTGGCCTCAAAGAAGCATCGCAGAAGGAGTAGAAGTGAGAGATAGGAGGTGAAAGAGAGAGCGAGAGAGAGTGAGTGAAAGAGAGAGGTGGGGAGATAACCGGTTTCTGCACTAAAAAGACGCAAAGTTTACGGTGGTTTTGGCAACGGCAACGGGGGAATCTGGCCAAATGAATTCGGTAAAGTGTAATTCAAGCTCACACAGCCCAGCCATCGAGCATTTAAGTGGCTCGTAAAAAGCCTTTGATAAGCCCAACTGATAAGCGGACTGCGGCGGCGGCTACCAACGATCTGAAAAAGCCAGTCAGTCAACCAGTGAGATCAGCAGTTTTGATTTACAAACATCAATCGATTTGATATGGACTAAGAAAAGTGTTTGATACAGTCAAAAGGGGTTTCCTGGTATTAAAATATATAAAAACTTTTTAGAAACAACAAATTTCTGCTTTCTTAGCGACATTTTTACTTTGTTTTTCTTTTCTTAAGCTGTTGGGCTGGCTGTTGGCTGTGGCTTGTTGAATCCAACACACCAAGAGTTTATCGTAAATGTTTGAATCACGTAAATGCCATCACAGTGGTTTGTGTCTTGACTATAGTATTTCCCTTTGCCTAGCAATAGCTTTGCATACTTCTGGGCTTAGTTTACAACATGTAGCCCATAGAGGGAGCCGCTAGTCCGTTTGAACAGTTTCTTGCACTTGAAAAATATTTTTGCAACTGTTTTTTAAATAATTTACAAAGGTTAAACGATAAATTTCGTTTAATTTCAGTTTCTCTGGATCTTTTATTTGATTTAATTGCTTCTTTTGAATTATTTGCCTGAAAGTTATTCGATTTAACTCGCTGTTTTTATTAAAACATTTAAATTTCTCTGGAAATATCTGTGCGCTTCTGACTTTTTCGCATGATGTTTTCATTTGAACTTTCCCCCTTCGCGTTTTAATTTCCAAAAAATGTTTATTTTTCTTAGCCGCCACGCAGCAAGGCAGCCACCGCAGCATTAGATAACCATGTGTATTCAAAGGTGGATTTTGAACTTTTGCCATGCAAATCAGGAAAGTTTCAACCAAAAATTAATATTTTTATAAATTATGGTTGCGCACCAATGGGTAGCCCAATGGGTAGATGGGCCCCGCTGATGGCTTTGACTGCCTTAAGGTGGGTAAATCAGTTGCTCAGGGGGAGCACAGCTGTTTGCTGAATTGGCTCTTCAGACTCTTCAGAGGTCTTGATTGTTTGTTGAATTAATTAGTAAATTGTTGGATAGGAAAGGGTATTTGGTAGGTCGTCTTAGGCTCTGCTCTGGTATATGTTTTATAATTTTTTTCTATTTTTTTTTTTTTTTTGTAATTTGCTGCACGCACAAAAGTTTCGAATTGTTTCAGACATTTAACCCGCGGCTTAGCGTCAAACCATAGTTCTCTGTATATGAAATATTCTAGCTTTACACACACACACACACACACACACACATACAGAGAGATGTATAAACAATATATTCACAGGCTTTGTACGTATCCACATGCCTAACTGAAAGTGCATTTTAGGTCTCTTGACTGATTTTTTTTGTGGTTTTTTTTTTTTTTTTTGTTTTTTGGTTGTTTCAAGCAAAAACTTGAAATTAATGCCGGAAGTGCTTTTCGAATGCAAATTCTGGGGGTTGGCTAGGACCATGGGCCAAGGCCAGAAGGAGGGAGAGGGAGAGTGCGGGTGAGGGTGAGGGTGGCGGCTCCCCACCAATCCAACCAGCCTTTGTTGATAAACGAAGTTGAACATTTTTTGACAGTTGTGCGTATAAATCTTGAAATGTTTTAATTTGCTTGCGAATCGATTTAAAGCGCAACTCAACGAGCAGCGGCGAGGAAGCGAAGGCAACAAGGGAAACCACACAAAACAAAGAGGCAACGAAACAAGACAAAAAAAAAACAAAAAAAAACAGCAGAGAAAAGTACAATCAGAGCAAAATATAAACGCAAAGAGGCAACCAGCAACCAGCGACCAGCAACGTGAAGAAAAATGGCAACATCGTTGCGTATGATTTATGAATGACATTTTAGCTTTCAGCATACCCTAACCAAGGGCGGGTCGCTGGGTTTCATTAGTCAACCTGATGGCCACTGGGTAATTGCTGATGAAATATCCCATCATTATGGCAGTGGCCAAGCCCATTAGATGGGGTCCAACAACTGACCCTTGACTGGTTGCCCTGCAACATGCCGAGGTTAGTGTATTAAGAGGTCCATTGTTTCATATAGAAATCCGTTCAATCCGTATCTGAATGATGGGCCTGTGCCTGCCTGCCTGGGCATGTTTTCCTTGGCTTTGGCTTTTCGGTTGCCGCTTGTACTCGCGCGTGTATTAGCCAAAAGCCGTTTGCGGCCGCCAACTGCCAACTGAATAAGGTTTCCTCTGCAGTAGAGCAGAGCAGAGCAGAGCAGAGCGGAACGGAACGGAGCTGAGTGTTTACCTTGTGCCTTTAAAAGCATTGCAACGCCATTTTTGTTTTTTGTCCGGCTGCCTGCCATTGGTATGGCCATCCAGTCACCAGTCACCAGCCGCCAGTCGCGCCAGGCAATGCCATCATCATATCATATTTTTCCATTGACCCCCAGCCCATCGGTCCATCGGTCCAAGCCGCACAGTCGGCAGTTCCAATTGCCAAGCGCCCAGGATGGACTGACTGACTGACTGACTGGAGCGTAGCGGCATTCGGTTTCCTTTTTTTTTCTTCTGTTTTCTGTGTTTTTCTCTGTCTTTTTTTTTTGTGGCTCTTGGCGTTTATAGATTGAGTACTTTATCAAAAAAACGAGACATCAAAGCGTATATCATGTCAGCTGCAGACGCACACAAGGAGGCGGCGGCCTGAGCGGGTTTAGTGGGGTCCCATTGGTGTTGGCCGGCAGGGCAACGCTGGGGCATTACACAGACAGACAGACGGACAGACAGACGGAGGGACATGTGCTGCAAAACATTTGCATGCAATGCGTTTTCGTTTTCCCTTTGGCTCCAGCTCCAGCTCCCATAACTTAGCCAATGGATGGTCGGTTGGTCGGTCAGGGAGACCTGGAATTGGGCGCCATTTTGTTTATCTTTGTCGCTGTAAGCCGGTGTGAGGGTGTCAAGCCAGCCACTAAGTTAGGCCCAAATGGCACGGCGACTGTAAAGGTTTCCTTTGTCTGTCTGTCAGTCCAACTATCTGTTGGTTAGGAGTTGGCCAGGGCAATCAGCTAAGTGAGAGCAGCAGCAGCAACGAGGGGTCTTCTGAGGTGTCTTCTTGGCTAGGGATGACGATCTGCCCTCCTGGGCGTCTTAATTTAAGTTCTGCCTGTCCAATCCAGTCTTGGTAAGTCTTTAGCCTGCCGCCAGGCACCCTAGAATCATAGCTTTATTGTCTGACTGTGAGTTAAAGTTACTTAACCATCATCATCATCCACATCATCATCCTGGTGATCATCAAGCGGCTGTGTGGGGCTGCTCCATTGCAGGGTTTGGGGGTGGATGCTGGACGCACTGGCTGCTGGACCTGCCACAGCAGGAAATCACAAATCACAAGGATTTTTTGATTAATTTTGAATAAATGCAAATAACAAATAAGATTTGCACATTTCGCCAAGGTTATCTCCACACAGCTCAACTGACAGATGCACAAAAGGCCAAAAGTCCAAAACGTCTGAGAGCCAGCCTGGCTGTCCGTCTGTCCCATCGTACCAGTGTCTGCTGTGTCTGGACTGGGAATTGGGCACTGGTCACTGGGCACTGGTCACTGGGCACTGGCCACTTGGTATGAGGTGTTGCTGGCTGCCCTTCCTGTCCTGATGCCTTTTTCCTTACGCCTGTCGCTTTTGATAAATTTGAGGCCTCGTTTTGTGGTTTCACATTTTTCCCTTCATTTATTTGGATTTTTTTCCCCCGCTCTCTGTGTCTGTGTGTGGATGCTCTGCCTGCTGAAAAAATATAATTTGTTGTGATAATTTTGCGTTTGAATTTGTTGCAGAAATATCAAAATAAAATTAATTTCTTCGACTTTTACACATTTGCTGCACTTGCCAGGCCACGGCCACCACCGCCACATCAACTTGTTGTTGCTTTAGTTTTTCGTTTTCGTTTTTTTCTTCCTTCTTTTTTTTTTTTTGCACATTTTGCTTTGGTTTTTTGTGAATGAAAACCCCGCCGACTGGCTGTGTGGCTGGCACTGTGGCTGCCTGCGATCCCGATGAGCCTTGGCACTGGGTCTCCGATCCTCAAGCCGCAGTCAGAGTCAGGCTGCCTTCATCTACATGGTCTTGGTCTTGGCCTGGTCTGGCCTGGCCCGGTCTCGTCTGGTCTGGTGTGGTGTGGTGTGGTGTGGCCTGGTCTGGTCATCATCATTGGCCGCTGCACCGGAAATTGAAATTTTAAAAGTTTTGACGTTTTGCTTAGTTTTTTTTTTGTTTTTTTTTTTTTTTTGTTCCTCCTGCCTCGGCCTGCCTACTGCTATCCGCTCTCCGCTCTGCCTCTGTGTCTGTCCAATCATTTGTCGGCGCTGTTGCTGTGTCTGTTTATTTATGCAAACAAAAAAACATTTAAATAAAAAGCAACTTGGAAATTGATGTGACCATAACACGAGCCAAGTCCGGTTCGGACGCAAAACACAACAAAAAAAAAAACCGAAAAAAAAAGCGGAAAAAATTTTTTAACAAAATATTAATTGGCTGAGTGACTCTTGCTGATGGGATTTCTGCATACGTTTCAGTCAGTCAGCCAATCCGTCCAGTGCCACATCAGTCAGTCCCACTAGTCATCCAGTCATCCATTCATCCATTCATTTATCCATTTGGCTATCTGTGTGCGTTCAGTCAACGCTTTCCGTTTCCGTTTTGTTTCGGTTAAATATTTGCATAGAGAATTGTTAATTAAATTTAACATATTTAGACTTTCTGATGAATAAATAAATAAATTGTCCATCAGCCAGTTTAATTAGAGTAAAACTAAGTTGATACATTTGCTGGATCAACTATCGGTTGACTAAGTTGCTTTCTAATCTGTGTTTAGAGACCTTTAACAGTGTAAAGCAAGAGTCCACTGATCAGTGATCTTTATTGAGTTCAGATCAGCGGAAAAAAGCTTTACCAACTGCTTTATCATGTCCAAGTTGCTGCTCCTCTCTGAAACATTCAACTCTCAACATTCAATAAAATTCCACAATACAAATATATTTATCAGGCTTCGTTGTTTTTGTTTTGGTTTTTTTTTTTTTGATGTTTTTAATATTCAATTGCATTTTGATAATTTCCTGTACAAGTTGGCAAACACAACTAAACTGCAGTTGACATTTTAGTCAGCGCGAAAATCCAAACGAAACTCAACGGAACCAATCAGACTGTCGCCGCACATCATCCCAGCCAGCCAGTCAACCAGCCAGCCAAGCAGGCAGGCAGGAAAAGCCAGGCAAAGGCTGTTTGTCCTCCTGTCAGTCAGTCACCCACTCAGTCAGTCAGTTAGTCAGTCAGTCAAATAAAAAAAAATTTAAATAAATAAATAACCAAATAAAAATATTTTGTAGAGAATAGCAAAGCAATGCCAACTGGGCAAAGGCAACTTTTCAATGCTCTAAAATTTGTTTTCTCTGCTTACAGCATTAGAGAGCTTAAGCCTGCCGCCAGGCACTGCACGTGGTTGCTACTTAGACCCTCTAGAGACGGATGCCTTTAATGCGATAAGAATTACTGAGCATCAAGGACAGTTGAAAACCTTTTTCCTATGCTGAGAAGAATTTTTTTTCTCCCCTATGAAAGTCAAGTATTTTGAAGTCAAAGTTCTTGCCGCAGCTAAAGGATAATCCTATCGGGCTTTTCAGTGTGTGTAAAACATATTGTTTAGTTAAAATGAGGCGACAGCCAGTCAATGTGGCTGCTGCTGCTTTGTCAGTTTACTGGTGGCTTGTTGATTGCTTGTCAAATTTCAACAAGAAGAGCAACAAAGGACCGCCAAACAGTCGCCAGTTGCCAACGACTATGACATGTAACCACCAACCAACCTGGCCATAGACCAGCCAACATATTTAAATCAACTCACAGGCACAGGCAGGTGGCTCTCCAGGGAGATCAAGGTTTGTATATTAAAAATATTCGTTGATACAGCAGCTTCTACGTCACACAAAAGAGATTTTTTAATATAGATGATCTATGAGGGCAGAGAAAAGAATTTTAAAGTAAATAGCTGGGTCAGATCACTTCGATTGTTTGTAATTTCATTTTATGAATTTTTCCTAATTTTTTTTTATTTAATTTGCTGAGCTTTCGGGTTGCAAGTTCATTGGGTAACTAAACAAATTTCTCTTCACAGAGTCATGTATGTTTATTTTCCTCCTTTTTGTTTTTTGTTATTCCATAATAAAATGCACAACAAAAAAAAAAAGGAGGAAAAAAAATCAAAAAAAAATTATAAATAAAATATTTGCATTTTTATTGAAAATTAAAATAATTTTTTATGCGTCAACCGGAGCGGAGCGGATTGGAGTTATGCGTAAATGCAACCAGACATATGTGCATACACACCCATCTACACACACACACACACACACACACAGGTGACAACAAAATATATTTAAATTAAAATAGAAAATATATAGAGAGAAAATATAATAGAAATTACAGCACATGTCGAACATATAAATGCAGGAGAAAAAATTTTATAGAAAAAATAAAAACATGAAAACACTGAACGAACATCGAGGAAAAATAATTTATAAAAAAAATATCAAAAGCCAGAGAGCAACCAGGATTTATACCCAACTAGCTGATACCCTGTAAAGTGCAGGTCAACTAAATAGAGTCAGTCACGGGTCATGGATGTCAGCTCAACTAGCTGATACCCTTTGAATAGTTCAAGCATGAGATCCAGGCTTGCTGTAGAGCTTTGTAGCCGGAATTTATGGATCCATGAAGACAGAGGATACAAAAAAAGGATTTTTTTAGGCATAGAACAGTGGAGACTGGTTGTTGAGGTAGAAATTGCATAGGAAACTTTCCAGCTGATTTCTCTTAAGATTTTTCAAATCAAATATTTTTCTCAGAATTTTTTAATGACGAAAAATTAAATTGATCCCAGAATTATTTAAAAATTTCCCGATAAATAAGAAAGTCGTATAAGCTTCTCTGGCTTCTGGAAGGTAATAAAAATTATTTTGTAAACTGTTAACATCATCAGATATGTAAGGATGTCAATTTGTTGTATGCAGATGAGTTGTCATCATTGAGCCTCCTTCACTCCCACTCTAACTCACCATTCTACACCCCCCTCCGTGTGGATCTAGTAACCACAAAGCTGCTGGGCCGTTGGGTTTCTATGTAGTTTAGCAGACCGAGCAAAGCTGTCATAAAAATTCGTTGGCTTTGCAGTTGAGAAGCGCGTGTGACATGTTTCATAAAAAAAAAAGGAAAAAAGGAAGGAAAAATGTATAAATTTTTCAAAATTACAATTTAAATTGCAAAGCAGCCAGCAGCCAATCCAGTTAAATTTAAGAAACATTTTTTTTTATGACTAGAGACTATGGAAATGCTTCAGTTTAGAGGGCATCAAATGAGCAGATTGCTTTGCCATAGACTTGCCAGACTGCCTGTGACTGATGATACCCTGACACTTACCCTGTAGCGGGGAAGAGGTTAAGGGGAATGGAAAGGGCAGAGCTAAGTCAGCGACAACAAACAAATTGCCAACAATAAGTCAGCAAGATTGAGCAACAACAAGAAGCCCAAACGACCAACCGACCGGACGGCTGACTGACTGACGAGGGACAAAAGGAAGGAGGCAAGCTGATGAGCTAAACGTAGAGTTCAGAGTCTAAGCAGAACAGAACAGAACAGAACCGAGCAGAGCAGAGCAGAGCAATACAGAAAGGTAGAAAGAAAGAATCTGGCAGCTTAAGTACCCCCTTTGGCCAGATAATGAAAGTAAAGAAAACAGACAGCGGAGGCGGCAGCAGTTTTGATTTAAGATAACCGGCTAAAACGTCCAAGCGGCACCCGCACTTTGCCACCTCTGAACAGCCATGAACAGCCATGAACAGCTCTGGAACACCTTTGCCACTTACCTGCCCTGACAAATGATGATGAGCAGCACGCGCAACAGCAGCAGCAGCAGCAACAACAACGCGATGACAAAGAGACAGAGATTCCCACAAGCCTCGCTCCCTTTCTCCCTCCCTCTTTAGTCCGTTACAAGTCTTTGCCAAGCATCTTTAGTATGCAAATCGCCCGTTGACACTTGTCAACGCAAAAGTCTACCTCGTTCAGCCCGCTCAGCCAGCCAGCCGGCGAGGCAATTGCATACGCAGGTACAAAGTGCAGCCTTCGCCTCCTTCGCCTTCCTGCTTTCCACTTCCCACTGCCAGCCAGTCAGTGTGTCGCGCTAAGCTGTCGGCTTTCGTTGACAAATCCACTCGGACCGGGCACCGTCGTCTGTTTGCCATATGCCACCTTAATGTTTAATGCTCTTTCACATTCGGCGCACATTTCCATTTCCATTTTCACATCTTCACAAGCCATTGAACTGACTGTTCCTGTGCCGTCCAGCTTCTTCACTCACCTGCCTGCAGCCCAGCGCAACAACAACAACAGCGCAACGGCTATGACAATGCAGATCAATGGCAACTGTCATGGGAGTTTTTAACTCTACTTAACGCGGTCTCTGGCCCTTGAGCAGTCGAGCAGTCGGCGGTGCGAAAGATAAAAAGTTTTATCCCATCAATCTCTAACGCTCTTAGGTCCAGCTTAGCTGGGTTAATCAGATCGACCTCTTAGGAGTGACGTCAGTCAGTCAGGCGGCTGGTTCTTAGCTGATTTTTTAAATATTTATTTATTGGAGGCATCCCAATTGCCTGGTTTTCCACTGTCCGCTGTCAACACTTGCTTTTCAGTGTTGGTAAAAGCTATCAGTGTTGATAAAAGCTTTTGCGTGGCTCTGTCCAGTGTTAACCACTAGAGTCGCGTAGGCAACCACGTGCTGCCTTTGGTTGGTTCTTCTCACTGCGATTCTTTTTGCTTGTTGGTCTGAAGCACGCGCTACTGCATTCTATGACCTTTGAAAGATTTTGTCCCCGTAAAGCAGAGTAAAATGGGTTTTTTTTTTTTTTTTTATTTAAAATTGACTGCTGTCAAAAGTGAGCTTTGGGAAAAAAATGATTTCAGACATTCCAGGGGCGCAAGATAAATTCTCTTCGCAGAGAGTTTGTATAGCTGCACCCATCGTCCATCGCACATCCCTCTGCTCTGCGCTGCTTTCCTTCTCTCCATCCTATTAGCATTTGACGAAGCATTTCTGCTGATAAAGATTTGCAGTTATTATGTGGCCCTTCGGTCCGGACAGCCACGTATATCTACTTACTGGTTTGGTTGACGACTAGTTGCGGTTGGGTGAATTCGTTGCCAGTCGCGCATACGTCACTTTGATGACCTCGTTCCGGCTGATTCCAAGCGATCCGGCGGTATCGTTGTCCTTGACTATAACTTCGTTGTATCGAAAGTCCAGGTGGTCCGGATTGACTTTGTGGTAAGCGGCAAAGGCCGCCATCACGTTGACCATTAGCGTCTCGGGCGGCACTACGAAATTGATTCGTCGCAGTCCACGGCAAATGCACTGAAAGTGCAACAAGGCTGACTTCTCTGGCAAATTCATTTCAGACATTTTTCACAACACAATTAAAGAGCTCCGTATACTTGACTGATGAAAGCGAATTTTTCTTCTGAGGTTAAAAATCGTTAATCGTTTGACAGCTCGCACACTTAGATTGGAGGAGACGATAGCCGATAGCCGATAGGATTGTCAATTGCTACGATGAATTCATACTGGAATTAATGCTAAAAAAGTTGACCAACTATCTATCCATCCATCTATTTATCTAGTCTGCAGGGTTTAACCTTGCTGTCACAACGCCATTGACTTTGCCTTCGCCTTCGACTTGGAATTGGAATTAGAATTAGAATTGGAAATATCCTTGTACAGAGCTGTATATATTTATATAGATGGTTCGCTCCTAGCCACACATCGTTTATTTGTTTTTCCTTCTTAATTTTGCCCTTTTTTTTTTTTTGCTTTTCTGTTGTTGTTGTTGGTGTTGCCTATTTGATATGTGCTCTCCAGGGTGCTCAAGATTTTCTATAGCCTTGCTGGCACACACACACACACACACACACACACACACACACACACACAACAAACAAGCACGCATACGCATCAACGCTCCTGTGAGCAGGACCACGACCACGACCAACACCATGAACAGGAGTAAAAGCTGATGCTGTAGCTATAGCTGTAGCTGGAGGCCCCTAGAGGGGCTGGGGCGTTTGCCTGCAGCAACAGTGACAGAGGGAGAGTGAGAGAGAGTGAGAGAGGTAAGGGAATTCCGTGTGCCAAGTGTCGACGCTGACGAGGCAAGTGTCAACCATCTGGACTGCTGATGTGAATGTGAACTCTGAAAACGGGAGCTGCTGTCTCTTGGCTGCTGGATGTTACAGGTCACCGCCCATTGTCCAATGCTGAAACCCCTAAGGGAGGAAGGAGGGAGCGAGGAGGAAGGCTGGTGGTGGCCAGTCTGGCTCTGGCTTTGCCTTCAGTTGGTGGTGCTGTTGCTGACCATAGCAACTCACGCACACGAGCGCAAATAATCATAATAAAGGACCAACCAGGGCTCTATATAGTACATGTGACTGAGGTTGACGATGACGCAGAGAATGAGGATGAGAATGTAGATAAGCTAGCCTGGGTGGCTGACTGGCTGCCTGGCAGCCTGGCTGCCTGGCTGGGAGATAAAGATGCGAGTTTGAGGTCCATTTGCCGGGGCCGTAGGAAAATCTTATTTCACGCTGTAAACCACAAGGGAACGTGCCAAACACCGCAAGCAATAAATGAAACGACGTACGACGATGAGGACACAAAAATTACCAAAGGACAACGCCGAGGAGGACAGCGTACAATGGACAGTGATATAGATAGGGATAGGGATCGACTTGGTGTATAGGGACCGGACCGACTTGGCCACAGTGTTGCCCACTCTCATGACGGAAGACAAAAGTGAGAGAAAAAACTGCGTGGAAAATATGACTTCAAGGAGGTTGTTTTTCACCAAAGATCAAAGGCAAAAGCTTAAAGAAAATTCCCATTTAAAGCAGTGGAAACCTTTCTCAAGCTCCTGACAACGGTAAGAAAATGGAAAAACAAACTTTTAGGACTCAACTAGCCACTAAGGTGGCTGATGCTTCTTGCAAACTACACGCGCTTAGTCTATGGGGAAATTGGCTAAAGGGATCAACACTGCCTGGCTGGACTCAGCCTGTCGTGGTCTGTTCTGCTCTGCTCTGCTCTGAGCTGGGTTGGTGGGCTGGTGAGCGGGTGAGGGCTGAGTCTGGGTAAAACATGGTGACATTGTAATAATTATGCCAAAGATTATCCTTAGACCCCGACACACACACACACACACACACCCGCACACACGCACACGGCCAACAAACAACGGAAGGAAGCTGGCTAGCACACAGCCTGGTTGGCCATTGAGCGAGTAAGCGAGCTGCCAGGATACCGTGGCGAGGTGTGAGCATCGTCGAGGGCGACCGACTGTGCCGCAGGATATGAGCAGCGCAGGACAACGAAACACCAAGAGGCAACAGCAACAGCGACGACGACAGCAACGACAGCGACGACGTTTGCTGCCGCGAGCAAGCGCGTTAAGTAGATGAGCTTCAATTTGTGTGTTGCCCCTGCCTGCCTGCCTGCCTGCCTGTCCGCCTGTCCGCCTTCCTTCGTCCCTAACAGGCTGCCGTGTGCGTCTCCGTGGGTGTGAGTGTTTATGTGGGTGTGTGTGAGTGTGTTGGCAAAGGTCTTGTCCTGTCGTCAACGCGTTTCGTTACGTTACATTGCGTTGCGCTCCTCCTTCTTGCTTGCTGCCTGCCTGACTGCCTGACTGCCTGGCTGGCTGTTGATGTTGATGGCCTCCGTCGTGGCGGATATCCTGTAACCAGATTTGCTCTATGTGATTAAGTAAGTCATTGAGATGGTCTCAGGCCCGATAAGCCGTCCAAGCAACAACGGCAACAGCAACAGCAACAACCATGTCGTTGCCACGCTTGTAAATTGTTGCCACCGCCTGTTAATATTATAGTTGCCCGTCGCTAACCTCCTGGCTCTCTCCCTGGCTGTCGTTGCTGCCATAGATGCTTCTTAGATTTTTATCGCCCTGCCATCTTAAAGTTAACAAACAAAAATACCAAAAAAATACCAAAAAAATAAAAAAAAAATACAAAAATAAATAAATGAAAGAGAAAAGAGAAAAAAAAACCCGAATAGAATAGATTTCTTGGCCACGTTGCTTGGGGGGGTTAATTAACAGAAACCCCAACCAAAATCACAAGGCCACAGTGTCCATTAGGAGTTTTTCAAAAATAATAAGACAAAAATAAACAAAAAAGTATTTTTCAGGGTTGACTAATTGCTTGTACTATAGAGTTGCTGCCTCTGCCGCGGAATTTGCCAGAAATCTACTCGATAGACCACAAGTACGAACAGCAAGTCATCTAGGATGGATCCATGGCGCAGTCGTTTGCTCCACTGTTCCCGTGTGACCTGTGCGAGTGCCAAACTAATTTCGCGTCGCATGGGAGGCGTGGCAAGGCAAAGATTGTGCCTCGTGACAAAAAGATGGACAGGCTGGTAAACAAATGGCAGCCACTGTGATAGGCAGACAGGCGGCAGCCGAGAGGCAGACAATGTCACTGGCAGTGTCACAGGCACACGGCATAGGCCTGGGGTACAGGGATGAGGTAAAGAGGCCCAGAAACCCCTAACACAAAAAAAAAACCCCAAAAAGGCAGGCAAATGATAGAGAAATGGGACGACAGGCGACAGCGGAAAGACAGAAGAGACAGTTAGTTAGTTAGTTGGAGTGTCGGCGGTTATGCCAGGGCCACATAGTTTTGTTTGTTTGTCCCACCGTCCCACCGTACCGTCCTGTGCGCCCAGCCGATTCGTTTGTTTGTTTTAGATCACAATCCTCCCAGTTTGGAGCAAACTAGCGCGACACCGAGAAAAACTTGACTGACACGTACACGAAACTAAACTGACACTTCAAACGACACCAGGAGGCGAACGGAAAATCACACGGAAAAATCACACGAAAAACCATTCCACAAATCGTATTCTGTGTGCGTCAAACGGTGCCCAATGGAAATGCAACGGAAAAAACTCATCAAAATCAAATTCCAAGTCAGTCAGTCTCAGTCAGTCAGTCACTCTAAGAAAAAATCATTTTTTCCCCTCATTACAAAGCACTGAGAACTGGAAACTGAAAATGCCAAAATGAAACTCAAAAAAATTCAATTTCTCTGCTCTACAATTAATTAGCTGCAGGAAAATTGACAGCAAAACTAATTTCAACAAAAGAAAAATTCAATTAATAAACAAAATTCAAGTCCAAGAGAAAATATTTCGTCCAGTATTTCGAGTTAAAAAAATTGCTGAATCAACACACATGACGATTGAGGTGTCTCAAAGGGTGCAACGTTATTGCTTGACTGTTTGCAGTGCAGTGAAATGCACTATAGAGTGATGGAGAGCGGTTGCTTGGGTTTGGGAATCTCTGCAAAGAAGTCCAAGTGTATGAAGGTCAACTTCAGTTGGTCAGGGGCTTTTGTCTTCAATCAGAAGTGGTTAAGACCAAGGATCTGTGATCTTTTGAACCCTCAGTGAAGTAGAAGTTGTTTAGTAAATGACTAATGGATTCCTCTTTGTTTGAATTACTAAATTCAAGTCTCGCATTTGTGAAAAATATTTGATTTTTTGAATATTAAATTTCTCATCGTTTTGGTTTAATTTTTTCTCCTTTTTTTTTTTGGTAGTTGAAACATATTTGAATTGAGATACGTGGATAAAAAGTATATTTAATAACTTTAGCAGCATGAATGGTTTTTGTTATTAAGTAATAAAGTAATTACAATTTAATCCCACATGCACACACCGTACACACAGCCATGCAGACGTACAAGCATATAAATGATGCCCAGTACACTGCGAGAAAAGCTCCCCATGCGTTGTTAGCTTTAAGTAGTCGCAGCTGACATATGACATATGCAAAAGTTTTCTCTTTCTCAAGCAAATTAAATGATTTTTTCCGTAGCTTAGTTTGAAGGGACTGTACTTGAGTTTGCCAAGTCTTAAACCGATCAGAGCACTATATCATATAGCTGTCATATGGATCACTTTTGTGCTCATTTATTGGAATTTTAAAGGAACCATTTAAGCTTCTTAATGAAATAAATTTTAATGATGATTTCAATGCTTAATAAGTGGAATTTTTAGGGAAGCTTCTTTGTGATATAAATGAATTGAAGAGATAAGTTTCAAGGGTTCTGGTAAGTGTAGGTAGGCTGATTTCACTATCCTATATAGACGTCTTATAACTAATTTCATTGGCATAAGGTGGAAGCTTGGAAAACTCTGTTTTCTTTTCTTTTAAAACGAAACCCAAAGTAAAAGGTAAAATATTTAGATGAAATGCAGTCATGCAATACGCACCCTGGTATTTCTTGATGAGTCTGAAGGGTATAGGAATTTCGATTATTTTTTCCTTTAATTTTTTTCTTCCGTTTTGTTGCAGTTAATTGAGATGCCACGTTGAAGGGTATTTGATACGGAAAACATGATTTCCTTTTTCTGTGTGTAAAGATAGAGAGATGCATGTGTGTGTGTGTAAGCATTATTGTATATGTAGATGTATTTATCAGTTAGTGGATGTGTGTGTGTGTGTGGGTGTAGGTGTGGGTGTGTGTGTGAGCATTACATGTCACATTTACATATTGCACGCATTTATCACATATTGTGTTTGTGTTTGACTGCAACTTTTTTTTTTATTTTCATTTTGCAGTTATTGTAGCTGCTGCTGCTGTGTTGTTGTAACTGTACATATAGATATATCTAGATATATATATAGGGCAGTGTGTGTGTGTGTGTGTGTGTGTGTGTGTGTGTGTGTGTGTGTGTGTGTGTGTGTGTTTGTGCATGACCCTCACCCTCCCCTCTCGCATTTATGCGTTCTACAAGACAGTCCAACGCCAATG
>JAWNPV010000051.1:0-16690 GCA_035078785.1 Collessia kirishimana
GCAGCCTATTAGATTAACAGGACTTTGAATATTTTTTTGACAGTTCTGTAGAGAAGATTGAAGAATAGAAATTTTCCAAATATTTCATGTCTTGTGTTTATGATTTTTTTTTAGCTGCTCAGTAAAAAAATATTGAAAGACTGACTTTAGCCAAGCAGTTTTTCCAGCTTAAGCTAAGCCGTCTTTGTGTTCTTGCTGGAAGCTGTATAGAGTGCTGCATACTTTAAGGCAAACCCTTAAAGTTAAGTGTTATCAGAGCAGCCTGAAACTTAACAGCTTGCAAAAATTTGAACTCGGTGACGTGGGAGAACAAGCGCAAAAGGATATTGTGATGTGAAATGGTGGGTAAGAAAAGCCGATAAAGGAGGTGTGCAGTAGACGAATGGCGCCAGCAGCTCGCAGACAAACTTTTTTGTACTGAACTCGATGTCTAAAAATAGAAATGAAATCGCGCACACGTACACACACGCACACTTTTGAAGGGCTGGCCGCCATTTTGTGCAGCAGCCGCCTACGCAAAACGCACGTACATTTCACATACATACATATGTACATACATATATACATTTGCTTGCCTCTGTGTAATTGTGTGTGTGTTGTGTATATAATGATAGTAATGATACACTAAGCCAAAAGTAGAATACAAAAACAACGACAGCTACAATGACGGCAGCAGACAAAGGTAAGAAAAATGTGAAATTGTATTTGCAGCACAGACAGCTCATTGCCAGCTGTCGTCCTCGTCTTGGCAAACAACACCTACGCAATTTCCTGCAAACCTTAAGCGGGAAAAGGAAATGGCCGTAAAACGGCGTGGGCGTTTTTGGTTAATATGCTGAACTTACAAGCTTCAAACAATCATATACACACATACATATATGCAAACATAAACCTACACTCAACTAAATAGGTTAGCCAAGGACTTTATGCGGTACTTTGCATGCACTGAACAAAAAAATTACGAACCGCTCAGGAACTAAACTAGTTTGCTGTGAAAAACTCAGTTTAAATAGATTAAATTGGTTAGTTAATTCACCAGCCTGTAAAACCACAAAACTCTTGCGCATCAAACATAACAGACAATAGAAAAATTCGAAAAGGACGACATATATGGCAGATTTCAATATGTCAATTTACAGAAAATAAATATTCCTAATATTTCTGTGACTCTATTTATTTATTCTTTAATTGTTAAGAACGTTGCATACTACCTATTGACCTCTTTGATGAATAATAGAACATCGAAAAACTTGTATATTAATCGGATGAGTAGATTAGCATCGTAAGATTATAAATATATGTATGTATGTTTACAACTAGGACTACAGTCCCTATAAGTAAATATATAAGCGGCATTAAGCTCGATTCGCTTAAAAACTCCTAGACACCGAGATATTTTTATATCAGCTTCTTTTCAATATATTCCCATAACCATAAACCAAATATCTATGCAGATATCTTATGATATAGTTAATGAAAAGAATAAGGCATTGAACACACACAGATTAAAGAGGCAAAACATTTTTCACGGCTAGGTTACCAAAAAACCAGATCTTTATACAGCCGTTGGTGCCTATCGTTAGATGTGTTTACTTCACTTAAGGTCATTTTTGTCAGACAGGTGTATTCGTATATAAAGAAAAACGAAATATTTGCATAAATTATGCTTTATCAAGTATGAATCAAAAATTCTTTGAAGTGTATTTATGTCAGTGAAGTAAAGCAATAACAAGTAAGCACACACACGCATGCACCCACACACTAACACAGCAAAGCCTTGTCCATTTTTCAAACATGAATTTTTTAATGACCTTTAACATTAACTATACGCTTCTTTACGTATGTAGGCGGAGTTCCCAGCTCCAGCCCACGCACTTAACAAGTTGAACTTTACCACTCACCTGCTGCCGGTTGTAGTTGCTCCTGCTGCTGCTCTTGTTGTACCTTGTTATTCGCATTCGTAGAGAGCTCTGTGTTTTGGGCCAACACAGATGCTGGTACCGCTGCCGCCTGTCCCACAATGCTAAGCAGCAATGGGGACAACAGGGCCACCAGCATCATCAAGCGATAATCTCCTCGCATCATGGGAAACTTCACTTTTCTTTTAAAACAACAAAATGTACGTAGGCGTTCTGTGGCCTATTTACAACTGAGTAGGAGCACTTAGACTGAATCTTGGATTTTGCGTGGGTGTGTGGGAGTCGTTGAGATCCGTAACTGCCACTACCACTGTTGTTGTTGCTGCTGCCACTATCCGCACACTGTGACTGTTCTGAATGAACTGACATTTCGTGCCTGCAGTGCAACAGTTTTTAATGTCCATTGGCCCCAATTCGATTTGCAGATCCGTGTCTGCACACAACCTACGTCACTGTCATTGATAAGATTTTCGGGCTGCCTGCCAGGCAATCGTTGTCTGCAAAGGCTAAAGCCCGAGCGACACCAACAGGCTGTCGTTACTTGGTATTCGGTTTGGTCTTCTGCTTGCTTACGTAGCTGGTAGTGCCAGGCATCCAATACGCATGTCTCATGTCTGTAGTTAACTCGGGGCCTATTGGTCAAACATTTTGCCCCTCAATTAACATGCCTCTACAGCCAACTGATTCAGAGAGGCATCTACTAACAGTATTGTTGACAATCCACACTAAAGTTAACAGTATGAAATAGAACTGTGTCAGAGCTACATGACTATATTAAATTCACACCTGAGCGGAAACTTTTGCAAACTTAAGTAGACTTATATTATCAGTAATAACAAAATTTCAGCTATAGAGTTCTTGTCTTTGCAACCAGACAAACTAGGCCAATAAATTAATTTGTGCGCACCCTTAACATGATCCGAAAGCCTAGATATGTAGATGCTTAGCTACATCTACATAGATTTGTTTTTAACTCCACTCTCGTTATATACGTAGGTTAATGTGTTTTATGTGTTTTTTTAGCCTATCAATATACCGACTAGAGTGATGATTAATTTAGAGCTCAACGGTCTCCAAATTCAAATCTCGGTGCAGCCATAATTAGTTATTAGCCTCAGAGATTTAGTCTTAAGCGTTGAACCCATTGCACAACATCCAGTTTGGTTGGGCCACCTTGACTCTGCAATTGGCGATGACAGCACTTATGTGGGGCTTGAAGGTCAGCCTTTTGTCTGGGATGACACCGATGTATTTTATTTTGTTCTAGACTTGTAGATTCAAATTGTTCTTCAGCGGCTTCTAATGGTATATGGTTCTAGTTTTAAAATCAAGATCGGCAGTGCACCCTACAGAAATTTAATGCGTTATTAATGGTTGAATAATGAAAGAAACAAGACTCCAAGACATGACCGTATTTTCCACAACCCTCTAAAGCCTTTCCATCGAGGGCTGTACTTTACAGCACATTAATATTAAATGATCACGTTGAAGTTTTTTCTTTCCAAGTTAAAATCGCTAAGGTTCATAAGCTTGGCAAGCCAGAGGAGACGAAATCTTATTGGCTTATTAAATTTTTATTATGAGAACTATTAAATATGCTTTTTATACAGATTTAAAGTAATATAAAATAAAAAAAAATATTTTGCAGGTCTTCCAATGAATAAACTCTGTGTTCGCAAGACTATACATACCAAATATATGTAAGCGCAGTGAATAATAATAAATTCCAAAAAAAAAAAAGCCAATAAAATCCAGTGATAATAGAAAGGTTTTTCACTGTTATTGTTATTTCTATTGACAACCCATTAATAAAGTACATATATGTAAGTGAGCTTAGTCCCGACTATGACAGGGGGAAACCCCTATTTGTTTTTGAATACATTATCTACCAATGATTACACATGGTGAGGAATCATAAGGCTGTCTATCACTGAATAACCGGTTCAACACTTGATAACCCCACAGTTTTCACAGCATCTGTTAGCTTCTAAAGAGGTTTTACCATCAGTCTGATTTTGAAATTGAGCAGAGAATAATGAAGAAATCGGTGATCGGAGTCTTGATGCTAATTACAGCGTTGCTCATGCCTGTCAGTCAGTCAGCCGTGGCACGTGGTTTTTATAAGGATCCAGCTCAACCCGGCAAATGTGCTTTTAGTCCCACTCTCATTATGTACGCAGGTCAAACTGCCAAGCATCCAGATATGTGCGCACGCATCTTGTGCTTGGAGAACAGCGAAGTAGAGATACACACGTAAGTCTTTTAAGGAATATAAATGTCATCAGAAATCAGCTTAAAATTACAGTTGTGGCGCTCTTGGCATACCTCCGGGATGCAAGCTTGGAGAACATAAATACCCTAACGCCGATTATCCAAAGTGCTGTGAACAGCACATTATCTGCCCCTGAGTGCACAGTTGAGCTGCCCGTATAATGAAAGTGCTCGAAATTATAACATAAACACTTCAATTCTCAATTTTCTTACGATTATCTTTCCTTCGTTCTACCCTTAATAATCGCATTTTAGATATTATAATACCTATTCAGTGACCCATTCAATGTTTAATTCTGCAGTGGTACGATGCTGAGTAATTTTTAATCTATAAATATTTAACGAAATGACATATTTTCGATTTGTTTATAAAGCCCACGTGGACATAAGTATGGCATTTATTTATGGGGGACTGCTAGTCCGAGCAATCAAAAAATTATTCAACGCGTTCAAACAATTTCACACCAAGAAAGAGATCCACTCGTATCTTGGGGTGCCCTTGGTCAACAAAGTGAAAGCCAATATGAGAGCTTCAAATATATAGAGAGGCTTCACAACCATTCCAACAATTTAGTGCTATACCTGCTAGATAACAGTACTTCGTTGAAAAGACTTAAGAGAAGACATCCACTTGACCTTTAAATTAATAATTGATAAGTCCCACAATATTTATAGCGTCTTCTAGGTTCTAAAGATGTTTTATTATCAGTCTCAATTTGGAATTAAGCAGAGAAATATGATCAAGTCGGTGATCGGAGTCTTAATGCTGGTTGCAATATTGCTCGTGCCTGCCAGTCAGGCAGACGTGGTACGTGACTTTTTTGAGGATCCAGCTCATCCCGGCAAATGTGTTTTTGATCTCACCCATATTATAGACGCAGGTCAAACTGACGAGCGTCCAGACATGTGCGCACGTATTTTCTGCTTGGAGTACAGCGAAGCGGAGATACACAAGTAAGTACTTTAAGGAAATCGAACGTCATCAGAAATCAGCTCTAAATTACAGTTGCTACGCTAGTCGCATACCTCTGTGATGCAAGCTTTGCGAAGTAAAACACCCTAACGCTGATTATCCCAAGTGTTGTGAACGGCTCCTTATTTGCCCTCAAGGCAAATAACAAAAGCAATGTTTTAAAAATTATACACGAAAACAAATAGGAAAATGTATAGTTATAAGTCTTTTGAACTGTAAATTAAATACTAGTAATAATAAAAAAAGAAAAACGAGTGCTTCAGTTTGTTTATGATAGAAAGAGAATAACATACTTGCTTCTTCCGTTCCTTTGTTTCCCAAATTGTTCATTGAGGGTCAGCGCTGCCTCCTGTGTAGCCAACCGACTTGGCAGAGTTTCCCAAATACCAAATATAACTGCTAAATATAATACAATCTTTATTATGTTATATTTTCTCTTTTATCTCGAAATCGCAATAAATATTAATTACACTCTTATTTTCATCTGATTATATTGTTAGTCTCAAGGCTTTTCCAATTGAATTTCTCACTTGTAAATTTGGAATTATATGGTAAAGCGTAGAGGGGAGAAGCGGATGTCAAAAATAAAATGAACAAAATAAATATTCAGGGTCTGGGTCTGTTATGTTTTATATGTTACAATTGCAAACCTATTGATGATCAAAATGAGTACGAGACCTGCGCTCTGCTGTGTGTCCACCAGAGATAGCATAACACTCCCTATACGTTGCAGGGCTCTAATAGGGATATCTTGGTTAGGGGATTTCGTTTCATTTTAAATTATTTCTACAATTTTCAATTTTCAACTACAACAAGGAAAAACATTGCCAATCTAAAAGCTAATTATGCACCACCCATGGGAAATGCGCAGATTGCACTTTGTGTCTGTGTGTAAGGGAAAATGGCGGAAACAACAGAAGCAGAAAGGCATAAAGCAATTCGGCCTAGTCTAGCCACGAGTCACCTACTTGGTGTTCTCGAGCACTTTCATTATGTGTTTGGAGACGACGGTAGTGGCCTGGGTGGCATTTGGTATGAGAAACCTATCCATGTCCGTGATGAGCAGACCGTCGCCGTCTGGGAAGCCGTATTTAAAAGTTATCAGATCCCGGTGTCGTTTCTTGGCTGTGATTTTGACAATGCTGGCCAATGGACGCCGGACCATTATCTGCGCCTGACCGCGTCCCAATTCGCGCAGCACCACCAGCTGGCCGGGTGTGATGATCAGATGGCTGTCATACATGTAGCCATTCATATGCACTTCCTGGCACTTGAAGGCTTTAATAATATCGGCTGTTTTTAAATATTGAATGAGATTGACAATCTCTTTGGCTTCGTTGGTCAGTTGCGGCGTATCATGTTCCGGCCCTGTGCCGTCCAAGGCATCTTCATTCTCGTCGTCAATACTGAAAACGGGCGCCACATTTCTATAGCGTTTGCCGTTGCGTTCCTTGGCACTTACATGGCGCTCTTGTGTGGGCGCTGGTTGTGTTCCATTGTTGGACACACCGCCGGTTACGGCTACATTTGAGCTCGGGTTAACTATGATATCGAGCAATTTACCCTTAACTTCGGCCGATTTAGATTTCATTACCGCCGAAAACCTACTGAATAGGTCTGATGATGACGGCACGGCACCTTTGGATGGAGTTGTTTTCAGCTACAAGGAAATGGTCAGGAAATCATGCCAAGTCAAACTCAATTGCAGGTTAACTTACCTGTTGGACATTGTGTTGTTGGCAGACGAGACACTTGCGTACATTGTGATCTTCAAGGCAGTCAGCCATGTGATCTCCAAAATAGTCGTGGATGGCGGCGTATCCGCCAGTGAGCAACGACACGTAGTGTGTGTTCTTTTGCAGGAATGAAGCGACCACCATATGCGTATATTGATCCTCCTCGACGCGACCACTGCCCATAAAGCACAGATGCTCGCCGCCTGCATTTGAGTTGACTTCAATGGCCTGTCGTTGGGCTGTGAGCAGTCCCTGGACGGCGGTGGCGAAGGAAACTGGTTCCTGTAACATTAGATTGCAGTCCAGATGGAAGGCGGTGGACAAATGGCCTGCATTATATTGCTCGGCTGGACGACAGTCGACAAGGAAAAACCGCACGCCATCCTGGTTTGGGTATTCTGCAGCCGAGTTCTCAACTAGCTCAAAAACGGACACAGGTAGGCACAATGCCTGAGACACTTTATTGGACTCTTCCTGACTGCGTGGCGAGTCATTCTGCTTTCCATAAAGTGCCTTTAAGTAGTCCGTTTTGAAGGACGTTGGCGTCTTTATAGCATAGTATTGGGCCAGGGAGCAAAAGTCCGGAACATCGTCCACTTCCAGATCACAAGGTATGTTGTTGAGGAACTTGATTATATCCTCCTTAGGAGAGTCCTTCATCGTTAGAATCCGCTCACGACCGTTGATCAGTATGATTAGAGCCAGAAAAAACACCATGAAAGGATCTGCGTTTTGAAAATAGAGATCCCACATGGCTATAATCACGGACAAGCTACTGCAGGACGCAAAGAGCGACTGGAACCAGGTCAATGAATAAAGGTCAGGCGTGATCTTTTTAGTGTCCAGCAGGGTGCACAGCTCTGGATCATGATAAAGCAACAACAGGCGAAATACATGGAAGACATTGCCCTTGGGCCGACAGCCCTTTGGTATATACGTGTCCCGTATGGCCTCAAACAGGTTAAATGTGTCCGAGCGGTTGAGCTTCAAAGCAAAAAGTGGCAATAAGAGCTCAATCCAGCCATTTTCTGGCTCGTATTGCAAATTTCGGTTCTTGCAGTAAAATGTCATAATGGATTCTAAATCGGATACTACGGACACCTTATCTTCTTCATCATTGCCCAGGCGCTCGACGTAACGCTGGCAATCCTCGCGCAACTGACTTTGAAAGGGCAGATCGTAGATTTCATTGAATAGGGACATCTGATCGCTTTTATGCCTAACATCTAGGCAAACCTGCCACACATCTGGTCTTAAGGCTTCCGGCAAGGGTTTGCCGCGACAGATGCTATAGATATCATTCACATTGCAGTCATCTAGCAGAGCCGACTCCAGTTCAATTATCCTGCAAAATAATGTATATAAATAAAAACAATTTAAACTGAAGAGTTTGCAAATGGAGCTGGTAATACTAAAATATAACCAAGCGAGCCCACGACGTCAGCATGTCGAATTGATGATGCAGAGGCAGAACAGATGTTGATAACGATACTGCCAATGCCTGCGCTGACTCAATCGCATTAATTGTTAACTCATATACAAAACTGTTTCAGTCTCTTTCTCTCTTATGCACACCTGTGTCACCACACTACAAGGAAAGGCCATTTACTACAGTAATCCAAGTACGGGCGAGTAATATACATACAATGAGAATCTTCTTTACAGGGAATCTTAATAAGTAGAAATAGGCCTCTGATGCCTTTACTATCTGCCACATCGACTACTAAGTATGATCGTTTCCCACATACCCAATCAGTTTCATCGTTGCCTGTCTAACACTAGCACAATGTTTACATATTTACCACATATTTTCCTCCATCGTGTCGTTAACGTGGGACCTTTCCGTTGCTTTTTGCAATACTTCTGTGCTTAGAATTTCTATTCCAACAATGCTTGGATGTTACTGCACTTGTTTACCATCAGAAAAAACGTAAGATGTGCATTGTAATTTTCCTAATTTCGCAATTTTGCCAACGGTATAACGTTTTTCCAAATGTTTTTTAATATTTTAATGTATTCAGCTTTTAATGTGACCGCAATTGGCAAACGGAAAATTACTTTCAATGGCCATGGTAATTACGGACACACCAAGTGGAATTGTTGCGATATTTATTCGCTTAATGCCATGTAAGCACACATCCCTAATGGTTAGTGTCTTGGTTTTTCTCTTACAAACACTTTTCTTCTACATCACTTATCAAGTTCGCTTATTACTTATTCGTTCAATTGAACTGAATCAAATAATCTTCTAAGACAAGCCGTAGCAGAGTGAACCACAGCAATGCGCTAGAACACAGATACGGAATAGAACGAAGGGCAAAGGTGACACGATAGGAGATAACAATATGTTTACATTTAAGTTTAATTCAACATTTGATTACAATCGTTATTTTTTGATTAAAGGCGACAAAATCTTTTAACGAAATATAAAATGTGGGACGATCTTAAGAACAAAGTAATTCTTGTGACAGGTGCTGGAGCTGGAATTGGAAATGCTTTGGCAAAACAGCTGGTTGGCGCTGGTGCCACTGTTATAGCGGTGGCTCGTAGCGATGCTCAGCTCCAAGAATTAGTCGCTTTTGATGTCGAACATATTACGCCCCTTAAGGTAGATCTGACTCAATGGGCGGAAGTTCGAAATGGCTTAGCCAATGTGCCCCAACTCGATGGTTTGGTCAATAATGCGGGCATTGCAATCATAAAGCCATTCGAAGAACTCACTGAGAAGGATATTGATGCGTAAGTCCGATACTTACATATGGTGTTTGAATTTTATTTTTTTTTTTTGTTAATTTTTATTTAGCACTTTTGATGTCAACATTAAAGCGATTTTCAACGTAACGCAGTCGCTGCTGGGAAAACTACGGGATGGTGCCACCATTGTGAATGTTTCCTCGTTGGCTGCAACATGTTCCTATGACGGCCATGCTGCTTATAGTGCCACTAAGGCAGCCCTGGATTCGCTGACTAGATCTCTCGCTTTGGAATTGGGTCCGCGAAAAATTCGAGTAAATTCAGTTGATCCTACAGTTATTATGACTAAAATGGGTCGAGAAAATTGGTCAGATCCCGCGGTGGGTGGTCCTCTCTTGGCTCGAATACCGTTAAGACGCTTTTGTGAGGTACCTGAAATAGTTGACACCATAGGGTTCTTACTGAGCAACAAATCCAGCTTTATTAATGGACAAAATTTGAAGGTCGAGGGTGGATATTCCGTTTCCTAAAAGGAATCGGAGACAAATACATATATTAATTAACCGGTTGTTTTAACACAATATTAATAAAAAAAAACACAAAGTTTAACGATTAAGACTACAAAATTTATTGTTCAGTTTCAATAAAAAAGTTGATTTTAAATATATTTGCATTCTAATCTTTATATTAATTATTTATTCGAAATTTTAGATATAAAAATGTTGAGTAAACGGTCCCTTTCCTTTTGTAATCTTAAGCTTTCCGCTTGCAGTTTTTTACTTTCTTCCGCGGCAGCTCGTATTTTGTGCAGTTCCTTTGCGGTTTTCCAAGCAGTGCACATGGTCTTCTGTCTTTGAATGTCGCGTTTTCTTTGTGAAAGACGAATTTTTTCTTTGGTTTTTCTTATTTTATTACCCATTTTGTCCGAATTTTTTTTTAAATCAATTTCAAACTCTATGTCTTCGACGATATTATTCACAATCTTGTCAATAACATGTTTGTTATAAAGGAAGCCTTCTTTCTCATCAAGTAAAAGCATAAATATTAGCTGCGCACCATTTGGGATTATTTTATCTTTAACTGCAATGTTTAAACATATTTTTCCGTTAAATTGAATATTTTATTTATTATTTGTCTTACGATTGATTTTCATAATGCTTGCAATACATCAGCTGTTTTTTATACGCTTGGGTTCTATTCAACACAGAAAACAGTGTTACACAAAATATTGTAAATTGGTTTTAAACTAACAATATATATTGTTTTTAAGATATTTTAATACTTTTTTTTAACTATAAATTACTTATTTGAACTGAATATAAAAATCTATTTTATTGTTTTACTATATTAAGGCTATATAATTATTAATAATTGTTATGTATCCGGTCATAAGACAATATAACTTGCCTAGAATTAACAGTGCAGAAGCATATAAATCAAATACCGTTTAGTGCTAAATACCATTCAAAGCCTGTGTTGTAAAACGAGCGTATTTTCAGTTGCTAAGCAAAATGGTGTGACCGTGCCCAGTACAAATGCTGAGTTTACTCAACAGCTGTCTGCTTTTTGCAAACATAATTTTCAAATTGAATTAATATTAAAACAATAGCTGTTGTAAAAATTAAAAATAATTTATTCTGAAAGTAAGTACAAACAAATTTCCTTTGCATTTGGCATAAGCAAGTTAGCAATATTTGGCTTCGGTACACATATGTTAGTAAGCAAAAATCATATGCATACGCATACAAGCCAAAATGCAAGCAACTAGTACAACACCAAAAACACATGCAAACATATACCTAGCCCTTCACCTAAATAATGCGTCTATTGATTTTACATTTGCAATTGAGCTTTGACATTTACTGGGCTTTTTTACTGGCAAATCTGCTCTTATGTATATGCGTTTCCCTATGTATGTGTGTTAGTGCGTTTGACCCATCCTATTGGACTCACAGGTCAAAAATGTAACAGCTGTTCATACCAGCCGCCAAAGTTTGAAATTTTCAAATCCACCCATATCCGCAGTCTGGTAGTACTTTCCTCACAGATTCGTTCTTAAGATTTGTAAATGCTTTGGCTACATCTTAAAGCCACGTGTATGCTTTGCTAGCCATATTTGAATACCAGCACGTACTAGAGTATATATATGTGTCTACAATAAACTATTTCATAGATACATATGTATGCACATGGACTAGTCCACAGCTCTCATTATGCCTTTCGTTTAAGATGAAACCACGGTCTGCAACAGGTAGCAATATCAACAACAACTCGTTTACCAACAATGGCAGCCTCAATAATAATACCAAGAGTAGCAGCGATAACAGCAGCAACAACATTGTCTTGCAGCAACAGCAGCCACATCAATCAAAATCTTTGCATATTGTTACCGAGTGGGAAGACGGCATTATTTTTGATAAGGATGATCCAGACTTTTGTAATATTGCATCAGGCGTTATTGATAAACTAGCGGTAACAACGACAACCACAAGCAATTGTACAGCTGCAGCTGTTGTCGCCTTAAATAACTTCAATTTTATAGGTGAGTTCAATTCAAATGCATTACCATATGCATATATCAAGCACATTATGCCTATAATTAGCCTTGTTTTTCCCCTGTGAAAATATTAGAAATATATTTATAGTCTAGACACCATAAGTAGCGACTTAATCTATAGATGAATGTGTCTTATTTATACATGTGTACTTGTATTTATTTTCGATTTACGATTTGTTATAAACCGTAGCTAATATAAGGTTTAATCAAGTAATTTCACAATGCCTTAACAAGTACACCGTTCCGGGTGGAATTTTTGTTTGTTTTATTTTTTGCTGAAAAGTACTGTAGTCTAAAGGTCGGTACGATGGGCGTACGCTTAGATACGAACTTTTACTAATGTTGTTCATTTTCTTTTTGTTTTTAGTTTTGAAGTGATTTTCAACAAAGAACACACACATTGAATTGTTAATACCTCTCATATATATTGGTCCTTCATAGTGTATTGCCATTACAAGCATTTAGACAGATTATCAATGCTAGCGCTAATCCAAATATAAGGTGTAACGAGAAAAAATTGTCTAATCGTTGTAAGCGCGTTTCGGTATTTAATAAACCAATAAGCACATATATATATTAAGGAAATTTGGCAGACTTAGTGTTTTTTGTTTTATTTTACGTTAATTTTTTATATTTTTTCGGTAATTTTTCTCTACTATAAGGTATAATTTCTCTTTATTAACTTTTATGCAAAACTGCTATTTGTGTTAACCTTGCAAGAGAGCTAAGTTTAGTTTTTGGGATTTTCTTTGATGTTTCCTCTAAATAAATAACAATTCAAGAATGTGAAAATAATTTTTTAAAATTCATAAATAAGATTATAATAAACTCAAAACGGTATATAGACAAGACAAGGTATAGTTGATTAGACGTAGACGGTCAAAAGTTTTTAACCACGGTCAATTTTTTTTTCGCAAGTGTTGGTTTTTTTTGGTTAGTACGTTACAAAAGTCAAATTGTGAAAGAAATGTATATATTTACATATGTGTCTATGTGTACACTGACAATTCATTTGGTTTACGTTTGTGTATTTGCTTTTGATCGAATGAAAACACTTTTATTAACGTCAATTGCCGGCCATTGTCTAGCTTATCGCTAAGAGCAGGTTTCACCATCAGCTTATAAATAATGCCATATACAATGGCTATCAATTATACAATTTATTATAAAGGCCTGTCCAAAATATCAGGCAAAATGCTCGCTCCTGCTTATTGTGTCAGAGATCGATTCAGTTTAAATTTAGATCAAATTGAGCTGTTTTTAGAAATCGTGCTACTGACACCCACTCCCATCAATTATGGAAGACAACACAGTCCAAAACACTGCCCAGACCTCCGGACTCTCATACCTTTCGCGTGGTAATTGTTATGTCTATATGTTTTGCAAGTGGCGACGGCGGCTTTATCTGCGCCATCTGATTAGCTATACAAACATATATATTATGTTTAAACGAAGCGTGCTGCCAGCTTATTCACACGTTTCGCTTGTCACAGTGCAAATTTATTAAATTCACGCGTTTATCATGTGACTTACTCAAGTATTTTGTATTTTGCTCTGCTTTACTCTGCTCTGCTCTGTTCTGCCCTCTATTTGTTTTTCACCTCAACATTCGCATATTCATGATCTGACTTTGGATCTGGTTTTGCCTCTCACTCTGGTCGTGGCTCTGGCCTAAAAACTGTGTAAATATTAATTGCGATCTTTGTTGGAATTAATACACATGATGGTAACATTCAATGGAAGTGGAAATTTTCGCCAGCAATAACAACGCCTAGAGTTGCGTGCATATTTTATTAACATCCAGAGCCTGTGCGAGGCGAACGGGTCGTTAAAGGCTATAAGTTTTTTGGTGGGTGTAAATATTCCAGAATATACATTGCGTGCGGATATGGTATAGGGAAGAGATGTAAATGCGAAATACATATATTTTTCGATAGTATTGTTGGAATCTTAAACAAGGATAAACGTTTTAGTCAAGAATCTAAATACTCCAGTGAACTTTATATCTAAAAATACCAAATTCAAATAAATATTATAAAGATATAAAACAAATATGTACATTACATCTACAATACATTTTTTTGTTGGAATTTCGCCCTAACTTATTTAATACCATTTTAAGATTATCTTTCTTAGCTCTTCTGGTCTTCAAGATCTAGGCATTCATATAGATGAAGGGATTGATAAACGTACATTTTATCTTTTCGTTTGGATTATACTATTGATAGTAAGTTTGATGAATCCTGCCCAGCTTATTCTCTATGTAAATTATGTAAATACATTAATAACAAAATATTTTAAAAATTAGTCACACGCTGAAAGTGAAAAGTGTATTTACATTGGTTGTTGGTATGTAAATAAAACATTTAGCTTAAGAACATCCATAACAGAGCAAAGAGTAAACAGATAGAAGGCAAGGATATGCCAGGTGAGTCAATGTTTATTTATAAACTTGGCTGATTGACAATTTACAGTACAAGTATGTATAAGTAATTAATATCAGTTAAACAATATTTGTTTTAATTAAAAAAATTGAGGGTTAAACCAAGTTCACTCGCGATGGAATGCAAATGTCTGTGCGTCTTAAGGAATGATACCCTACGACTGGACGCCTCTGGTAATTTTTTTTCTGCCACCATGCACTAAGACTCTCAAAGACTATGCTAAAACAGAAAAGTTGTTAGGAAACATACATATTAGGATCATTTGGAAAATATTACATTTTGGAAACATTCTACAGGCAACTAAACCCCACAATAATAGAAGAATACAAACGAATGTTTGGACCATAGAAAAGAAGAAAGAAGGGACTGAGACATGTTAATCTGTATGCGTCTATATAAACGCCTAGATCAAGCTTAATTTTGTTTCCACTACATAGTATCTGTTATAAAGGCTGTCTTATCTGATTTGACCTTCAGAAGCTCTTTACGTTATCTTTTCGTACATTTTATAGTCATGCCCCAAACTAGAAAATTTTTCGTATGACATGTAATGCTATCGTTCATTGAACTAGTGATCCATTGACCTGTCTGGATGATTGTCCAAGATTGCAACCTTTTGCAGTCCACATTTATTTGTCTTGATAACCAATAGTCATGAGGCGTCGAAGCTAACTCTTCAATGTACCGTTTGTAGGCATTTAGAATTTAAATTCTCGCTCCCATGCTTTATGCAAATGTGTCTTACATAAAGTGTTGCGTTTGCGCTTGCATAAATTGCTTATTAAAACGACAAACGTAATGACAATTTTAAAAATAAAACCGTTTTCAATTTCGCATTGGCGTAACCTCCCGCTTCGCACTCTCTCCCCGTGTGTCTGGCTATCTGTCTGGCTGACTGGCTTGTTGACTTGCCCCTGACTTATTGTGCATAGTGCAATCGTAATTGTATGCCGTCTTTTATGTTCTCATGCTTATTATAGGCAATACCGAATGGCACGACACGCGCAAATTATTTTCGCTTGTTCAGTTTTTTTTCGCTATGATCACCAAGATCAGGGGTGGTCGGCGGCCGCCCCGTTCGACTGTTCGTCTGACCACTGAACACTACTTACCACTGGTTTTAATAAGTTTGTCAATTCATATTGTTCAGGTGCTTGGAGCTGCAGCGTACCAAATAGTAAGTCGATAGCAATACCTCCTCGTTAAAGTGTGCTGTGGCACAGGTTTAGGTATTCAATACCTAAATAAGGTAAACAACAACCACCAACGACCGAATGCAATTCGATATTTATTATCACATGTTTTACTTTACAATCATTCTATAATTATTTTTGGTTGTCAATTCTGGCTTGCATTGGTTTGATATTGACATTAATTAGCTTTCTAGCTGATGCTGAGTGTGTGGCGCAATTCTGGTTTTCAGCTGTCCAATGGTGCGACCGTATTAAATGCCAACCGATTCCCTTGGGCAGCAACCGGTTATACCCTCTCTTAACCTACAGCTTCGCCTAGACACTGCCTTTTTTAATGCAGTCGGAGTGTCAGCCAAGTAACGAACACAATAATATACAAAAACAGTATCCGCAAAATCAGCTTTGTCACCGCTTGTATTAGGTCTTGCGCTTGAAATAGGTTTTTCTGCTTCGATTAAGGAGGGTTTACACCGGAAATAAAATTGACAAATTAATATTTAAAAAATGTTAGATATAAACCGCTAATTATGTTAAAGATAAGGTTAAGAAATTAAAAGTATAGTATTGGGTATGGGCTTGACCCAGCTTTATATATCGTCTTCCAGTAAGTCAGCCATTATTTTCTAGTGAGATTTACGTTTGTTCAGCAGGCATGGCCACAAGGAGTCTTGGAAGGCAGTACTTCCGCTTTTGAACAGCGGCTGGAAGTTATATTTTAAATAAACTAAATTATATTTTTTAAACATTCGGAGTGTCTTACAGCTTGTAAGAACACTGCAGTTCAAGCTGTTTTTTTTTTTTTTTTTTTTTTTTTTTTTTTTTTTTTTTTTTTTTTTTTTTGGCTTCCGCCCCCACCCCCCACCCCAAACCCAACACTTCCCCTTTTCCCTCTCCCAACCCCCC
>JAWNPV010000051.1:20576-39541 GCA_035078785.1 Collessia kirishimana
TGTAAGGTCTTTGGTGTTGGAAGTAATAAATTAACTTTGAATTTAATGAACGAGCAAAGCTATAGACAACTTGATTGTCATGATAAGAATAAATGAAACTGACGAACCACTTATGTTCCTCAGTATTTTTGTTTTCTTAGTCTAGTTAATTAGAATTAGTTTAACTAGTACTTCTATTTATCTAGCTTGTCTGCTACATTAATTACGAAATTCGCGTTTTTTTTTTTAATTCTGGATTGTTCGATACATTTGTTCTCAATCCTTTGCCCATGCGAAAGGTATAAAAAATGTAAATTATTATTGTACTAGAAATACATACATATGTAGTTCTTTACCAAACATATACTAACATATACTTTACCGGCCCAATGTTTTGATTTTTTTTAATTGAAAATCAAATTAAATGTATAATTACATGTGCGAATAAAGACTGCACTGAGATGGTGTGTTGGGCGTGCTTACAATAGAGCGCTGTGTATCAGTTTTTCTCAGTTGATTAATGAATCCATTTTCAGTAGCCATCTGACTGTTAAATTTATTCAGTTGTTTCCTAGTACAAAATATCATCGCAATATTGCCTCAGATGAAGTGTATTTTTATTTTTTTTTTTACTTGCTGACTTTTGTGTAGAGTTTCCTTAAACGTTACCTTTAATAAAATATCTAACCTTTGAGGTTAGAAAAACGAAAGCATCTAAGGTCAGATATACTTAAGGTGGCACCTTGCTTAATGTCAAGCAAAATTAAAGTTATTTACCCTCCAGGAAATTTGATCTCACAATGTGGAAATTTATAAAATGAATTGACCTATACTGTATGCACTATATCGGTTTATTCCTAATGTCGTTGGTATTGTATGTAATTTATTTGAAAATTGTATATAATTTACCAAGTGGGAAATAATGAAATGTGTTTGCCTCCTGATATATGTATTTAAGTGTAATGAAATGTGAGCACAAATTTCAATACGAACTATTCTTTAAAATGTAAACATCTTATAAAAAAGCATATTAACAAAAACAAAAATACAACATAAAATCTTTTTAGAATTTTTATTGTTCACATCCATAGCACTGGATCAATGATAGTTCAAGAAACAAATAGCAAGGTTAAATGAGGTTAGATCGTATTACTGTACTAAATCACATTAGATTCATACACAAGGTATTACCTAAGGTATTATTTCAAGGTACCCACCTTGTAGGAACCTACTATCCAAGGATTTTATTAGTTTTTCTCGGCGACAAACTTTACTCACAATTGTTAACGATTTGCTTGCTAAAAGAACATAATGTTTCATCATAAGCAAATTATAGGCGTAATACTGAATAAGTTTTTTAATGGCTGGTAAAAAATTTGTAAATATGTGTATTTCTTATATCTTATATCCTTCACGTTATCTGACGCAATATTTCCACATCCGAGGTGATTCGCAAACAATTACCGTTGCCGTCGAGACAATGGTCTCTACCCAGCCGCCATCTTCAAATACATATACTGCGCCGCAACAAAGTTGAATGCCAGTCAAAAGTGTGCCATGAATTGAAGATGAGAATGAGGTTTGGGTAAAGGGGCATTGGGTATGGGAATATAGCCTGACAGATGCTCTCTGTTTTTTTTTTTTTTTTTTTCTTTTTTTTTTTGTTTCATAAATAAACATCAATTGTGTACACATTTATATAGTTTACAGTTGAGTGTAGCCAAGCGCCGACGCTGAATTGCATTAATTTTTTTTGGCTAAGGTCGTAGTTTCTGAGCTTGAATTTATTACTTAAGGTATAGAGCAAACCTAGTGTTTCCTTCTTTCTGTAGAGTTGGCGAAATTTGAGTTCGACGTGCGGCTGAATTTTAGACTTCGCAATGAAAGCGACATAAACTTGTTCACATTTTAAAACGCGAACTGAGTTTTATGTGGTTTTTTGCGCTGATTATGACTTTGCCAAGAAACGGCTTTAGATTGCTATAAAATTAAAATTTCCGTTATATGTTTTACATATAAATGACCGAAGGAAAACCTTACGAAAGACACCTGCTGAAATTTGCCACGAGTCATAAAGCAATATAAATCAACAGTGGGTGTTTCCAACTGATAAAGTTGAAGCAATTGATAACAAAGAACAGCTAATGCGTATGTATATTAGGTATTGAAACATACATATATACACATGCATATACATACATATCCCAATTTAAGGTTCATCTTAAGCTACAGGTGGCATGAAACCTCTGTATTTGCCTTAGCACCTTGTCCTTCGGCCGGCTTTCAGCCTGTTATTGCCCCTTCCCTGTCCTTGTTCGCTTGGCTTAAGCTGTCAAAGGCGACAGAAAAATGATTTGGTATTTAAATAAAATATCACACGGTTCGTATTTGGCTCCCGGTGCCACGGTGCTGGGTGACCGGTGCTGGTTGCCGGGCGGTGATTGTATTGTTTAAAATACCTACGTCAACAACCGCTTGTATTTGCATTTAGTCAATGCTCTTGTCCCTCTTCGTATTATTTCACAAATGTATTTGTATTTGTGTTTTCCTTATACATTTATTTGACCGTATGTTCAGGCTACCAGAGATAGGTAGGGCAGTGAAATTTAACTATGGTGATCCTAAATTGATAAGAGTCTTCTAGTACGGCATGCGTTCTTAGGTTTGCCGCTTAGTGCACCTGAACATGAACTGAATGCGTTACTCCTACTCCCAGAATTATAAATTTGCTTAAACACTTTTCCTCAGCGTTCGGCGTATTAGATTTGTTTATGGCATATGACTTTACAAAAGACTACAACAGTTCGTAGACATATTTTTGCCATGATTTATTTTCATTTAAGAAAGACATTTTTAATGCAGGAATGCTTCCACCCACTTACTTTGACTTTTTGTAGTGAAGTACCAATATTAAAAATTAAAAATCGAAAGAAATTAAAAGTTGTCCAAAAATGTGTGTTCGCATCGCTTGGTTATCAATATAACGACGGTTAAATAAAAATCTCGTAGCAGATAGTTTTGAGGAACTACAGCAATGGTGACTTGAAACACGTTTATGACTTCTTAATAAGTAACGCATTCTAGATTAAAACTTACATATAAGCCAATAGTCAACGCTATGACTATTCGAAAAGAAGTAAAACCAATTACAACTTTTTTTCCCTGATTGAAACTTTTTAATAGAACAATAGCTTGATATCAAAGGATTGGCAAGCCAGAAGTTTTTACAGAAAACCATTGACTTTGTTATTTATAAGGGAAATGTAACCACTAAAGCCAGATAAAGCTTAAAACTTTTTGAACACTTCAACAACAAAAGCTTTTATTTGCAGCTAATTTCAGTAGATGAATTCTTTTTGTAAATGTAATATATAGAGTTTTTTTCCATTAAGTCCAATTTAAAATATTTTTACTGTACACAGAGAGCGTTCACTCAATATTAATTAAAATTATCATATCTGCTCTTGCGTCTCTCTGTCGTGTTTTGCTGTTCAGACTTATATTTTTGCTTCTATATCAGTGCAATGCTGGTGTTGTTGTTGCATGCTGTTGTCAACTAGCTATATTTTGGTCAGAGCAGCTGACTTTGTTTTGGTTTTGACTTTGAAATTGATTTACCTCCCACATTATGTTTATTACAGTGTGTCTTGTAGTTGTATCTCTGTTTGCAAGTTTGTCAAGATTGGTGTGGATGTGTATGTGCACATATGTTTGTATGCATATGCGTGAGTTGTGACAAGTTCAGTTCGTTAGCTTTGCTTTGTCATGACTCCTATACATGAAACTGGCGAGAGAAAAAAAGGGAGAGAGAGAGAGATAGAGCGAACTAAGCAAAGCGAGCATCGGCAGCGTGCGGCTGCGAGCACTGGTAGTTCGTTCACTCGTAGCTGGCTCGCCTATAAAAGCAGGGGGAATTTAGCAAACGATTTCAGTTTGTCGTGCAAGCGCCACTTGGTCTTTTGGCTTTAGGAAATTTCAAAGTAAAAACTAAACTAACCAGCAACTTTAAATTGAAGCCCAACTATAAAAGTGCGCAGCTGCAGCCTCTGTTTAACATAAAACCAATTGAATTTAAGTAAATCATATTCAATAACTCTGCAGTGACTGGAGCAAACCACAATCGGTTTGTGTGCAAATTTACAAGTTTCGTTAATTGTCGCGTGCGCGTGTGAAAAGTTAACTGCAATCAGTAACAGTTAATTGCTAATTTGAAAGCAATTCCATTGTATTTGCTGCTTACGCAAGGCCAAATCACAACAATATTAAAATAATTAGATTATACGGGAAAAAATCCCAAATTGGATTATTAATACAGCTAGAGCTGAGCTCCTAATACAACAACGTACAACAAAGTAAGTATTTCCGTGATAGGAAGACAAAAAATAAAACAAAACTGCGTACATGATGTTGGCGCTGTGATTGTGTGAGTGCCCTTCTATAAATAAATAAAATCAAATTAAATGCAACTAGTTGGTTGTGCTGCCAGCCGCCTTCATGTATACTGATCAATGTAGATGTGTTTTGAATGCCAAGCGAATGTGCATGTGTGCCTATGTGGCTAAATTACAGCAATTTTAGTTTTGCTACATACGATTGTGCCTCAATCATTTTTTTTTTGTTTTTGTTTGCCCCACAGCCAAAGCACATGAGAGTTGAGAATGCAACGCTGCTAACACGAGCATGACTCTGTGTGTAGCACAGTCTGTGTGCATTTAGCTGAGACGCCAACCATTGCGTTGCGTCCTCTTATACAATTTTGTTTATTTATTTTATTTTTCTCTCATCCGATCTATGGTCTAAATTTAGACCAGGCAACAACGCAAATATGAAAAACCTAGACATAAGTGTTCCCTGTCCTATACGTTTAAACTGTCTGGCAGTCCGATTGTCGGCCAGTCATGTGTCTTGTGTCAGAAATAAAATTTTGCAACGCTGCCAAAAACATTCGCATAACGACACGCTGCTCGTGCCGATAATGATCACATATTATTTATATGAACTTCAGTCCATAACAATGGCTTTCAGTCTAACAATTACAGAATACACCGCACATTAAGTTTCCCAATTCTCTTTAATGTCCGGATTGTACATTAAATTTTGTTTTTATTGTCTCTGACCAAAATCGAGGCGACGACACAGATGACGCACCATCAAACGGCAGACTCTCCATCCCGCATCCCCAAGGGCAACAGCAGCTCTTAATAATTCCAACCGGATTTTAGCGGTTTTTCAATGCCCGCTTCTGTTGTGGCCCCCTATTAATCCATTTATATAAGTTGTTAATTTTTACCAAGAATGTCGTTAGCTGGGAAAATCATTTTAATTTCAATGCGACAATAGTATATAGAATACCAAGAAACTAAGTCTGGTCATTGCTTGAACTTGACTCAGCCTCAAATCTAAATATTCGAGGTACAGTTGTGCTTTACATTTTGAAAGCGCACGTATGTAGATGCTTGCCCACGCACACACAGACACACACACAAACAGGTGCATAGCCAGCTCGTTTACCTTCGTGCGTTCCAAGCTGAAGCATTTTTAAGCAATGAATATGAACCCGGTTGCGAATGACCCCTCTAACTTGTCATAATTTAACCTTAGTTTTGTAACGATCGTTGGTATTAACCAATCTCCTATATATTTCCCTATTTCTTGCAGTACCAACATCAGCCAACATGTCGATTGCCAGTGTTCACGGTCATCAAATTGCCGATCTTTGCAACCCCTTGTCGTAAGTACCATACATCATATTGGCTCATATTTATTAAACGCACATATGTACATATAACAAACCCCTTTCATATCGAATAAATAAAAAATTTAATAAAAATTTAAGTGTGCGACAAAAAAGATCTCCATAGTGTGCATTCGCCTGCGATAGTCAGTCAGTTACCTTCGTAATTTATTATTATTTCTTGCAACCACAGTGATCTTAAGTATTTAAAATCAAAGGGTAGAATTCAGATTTATTTGAAAAGCATCAGGCTTATGTTTTTTTCTAATTTGCAATAAATCGGGCCTTGGTCTGAATTGCAATTTATTCTTCCTAATTCTGTTCTATATAAAACTGTTACAAAAAGCAACTGGACTATGAATGAGAGTGCCACTTGACTCGCTTTTACTAGACAAAAACCCCATGGAATTAAAATTTCCAATTCAAATCTGAAGTCTGTTATTAAACACGGTTGTCATTTCCACATTGTATCTATGTGAATCAATATATTTGCTGATGATGGGTGTGTTGTGATTCATTTAGCTGGAAGCGTTTCCGTTTCGTTGAATGGCAGCATTCGCTATTCGCAAAATTTGTTGTAAACAAAGTCAGGGCCAATTGGTGACTACACAATATATAGAGAGCTTGCGAGCGAGCGAAAGAGAGGGACAGAGAAATAAAGTTTTTGACACTCATTCATGGTTTCGAAATCTTATCGGTGAATTTTAGGTGCAGAGTACAACAGCAATGGCAATCACAACGACACCTGCACTATATGACCACGACTTTGGCCCAGTAATAGACAGAGGAAGGTCTGGCATTATCATTATCATTTCTCACAGTTTTTCCCCCCGTTACAAGTAAATATGAATGACAAGTGACGCCAGGCAGACGAGCGCTCGGCGCTCACATGATCGCGGCAGTACAGTTGCCATGACTCGGTTGTTGCCGCTTGCTTTTGTCGTCTCTAGCCCATGCCGATCATTATCATAATCACGCCAACCACAACTCATGCCACCGTCTTTGCCACCCACCGAGGTCCCAGTTGTTTGCTTTCACGCTCACTCATCTCTAATCTCAATTGTATACTTTTTAGGCATCACAGTCTCGGCCTGTCAGCATCTCTGCCCGATCTAGTAGGCAGTCCCTTGGAAATGACTATGGACAACATGCTGACTATTGAGGAGCTACGCCAACAAATGGGCTCTTGCTTCACCTGTGGTGTATCCTGGACCGATGATCATGTGTCGTTAGATTGCAGTGAATGTGGTGGTTACAGCATGGAGCGTCCCTGTCCTCTGTGTGATGGTCAGTGTGGTGTCCAGTGGAAGCGTGACTTTGCCATGGTAGGTATTTAAGATGACAGTATTGTGGCTGCAGCTAACTAACCTGGTTCCTCTCTTTAATTACAGTCACATGCCTGTAGCCAAGCTCGCTGGTTGGGTGTTTGCATTAGTTATCCCGAATCGGTGGCTGGAGTGCAATTGCCAGTGGCTAATACAGCCACCTCCTGTGCCGCTGCGGCAGCGCATCAGTTGCGTTTGGCCCAAGAGCTCTGCTCACGCTTGGAACAGCTGTCCACAAAATCAGCTGCGAATAAAACCACGCGCATATGAAGCGAGCGCCTGAAGTACCAGTTCCTTTAGCATTAGACAGCCATAGCCACTCATGTCCACCAACAGCTTCTTCCTCCAACGCCACCACCCCACCTCTCACAGTCTTCTATATACGGATAAATTAGTGCTTAATTGCTAGGCTTTTTAGTTCTTAGTTTTTATTGTTGTGTCGCGTTGAGTTTTTTGTACACCTTCATGCAATTAACGTTTTTTTGGCATTAGTCGAGCTCTTGGACTCGTCCTCTTTGTTTGCTCCCATATGGCACCCACAGACATACACTCACACACACACACACACATGGCATTACTTTGCATATTTATAATCAAGGACTAGACTTTGGCCAAGTCTAGGCGTAGCAGTGATAGCGGTGATATTAGCCAGAGGGATTTGTAAACAAATAGAGAATTTAATATTATACTAGTAGCTAATGCAGGAAAATGCAAACAAAATTCAACTATGAGCGATGATAATACATTTTTCTATACAATTAGTTACATATGTATGTGTTTATGTGTATTGTAGTGTAGTGTGTAAAAATCGTTTAGGGTTTAGTGTTAACATTTAGTAGTTTATGTACTTTGATAATGGACACAGATCTCGGTTCATAATAATGATCTGTGCTGGTGCACCCCTCAAAGGCAAAATGAATCTTCCAAAAATGTTCAAAAATGCTCAAAACAATGTTGCTACACACCTACATTTATTTATGTACAAACATATCAGAGATCTGTTTTAAGAAATTAATTGAATGACTTGAAACCATCTAATTGCAGGTCTCTGATAAACACGCGCACACACATACACATATGCAAATAGTTGTGCACAGAAAACTGAGCGGAAAAGAAACGCACAAGAAAACAATTAAAAAGCATTACTCAAAAAGTTTAAGATTTTCTATGAAAATCCAGATTACATATACATATATATATATATAGATGAATATTATACCTACATATCTACATTATATATATATAAATACATAAACTTATATACTACTTTATAGAGTTGCAAAATATATTTTTAATGTATGAATATCTTTTGTAAAAATCAAAAGCATATTTTTAAAATTAAAATTATTAACTATGAAAAAAAAAAACAAAAATTGTCTAACTCTTTATTTATAATGTTTTATCTAACGTGTCAGGCGTACTTCTATTGATCTTAATCCTGACCACAGTATTTAAAACATTTTTATAGAAATGATATATCTACAGTTTTGTAAAATACTTGGCCGACCAAGACACCACAATGCATGTTCTTAAGCTTTACTTAACCTGTATCTTTGGAAATGAAAGATGTCTTCATATGCCAAATAACGAGATTTTTAAGTGGAGCTGTAAATAATGAAACCTTTTTGCTCGCGATCTTAAATCAAAATTAATTGCTATAAGTAAACTGGTAAATTTTCATAGTAATCAATTCAGTAGTCTTCAGATACAAAACTTGAACGCTTCACATTCCTTCTGGGAATAAAATTATATTGTCAAAGAGCTAAAAGAAGTAATGGGATATTTTAAACAGTAATTAAAATAAGCCGAAATCTAATCTCTTTAAGACGACTTCCTAATTCTAAACGCTATCAGTTTACAGATTGCTGACATCACCATGACAACGCGAAATAAGATAAAATAAATAGCAGATATGAGTTGAATGTTTGCATTGTGGGAGTTTTAATTAACCTGTTTGGAAATGTATGAGTATAGATAAATACTTAAACTAGAGTTTATGACAAAACATTTCAATTCTGCTGCCAAGGAATATTGCTTGAAATTGCAATTTCAGAAAATTTGCTGGTCATTTATTTATCCTAACATTATATATAAATAATACAGCTTTTCATATGTATGGGCAGTAACTGTTCAGACCTTGGTAAAAACCAGCTCTTGCACATTGAAGTGCCCCATTGAGCTTTTTCTCTTTATCGTCTATGAAAATATATATACTTAAGTTAAAACAAAAAGTTTCCATTTCTCTGCAAATGCATACTAGTATGTGTGTTCACACATATGGTTATTGCTATATATAACCCTGATAACACGCTTCATCTACAGCGGTTGCTACATGATCAACGTAACACCCGTCGGTTACTTTGTACCCATATATACAATTGTACATACATTTTTGTAAATTTTTATTCGAGACTTTGCATAGGCCAATTAGTCAGTCAATAGATAGAAAAATTGACAAATATTGAAATAAGCGCGAGACATCTCCGGTCTTTAAAAAACTAGACTGATGAATAGAATACAATTAAAGTCTATTTAGTGTTGTCATAGTAAGACTTAAACATTTCGATATATCAATTAGTTTGTTTTAGGCTATTTTAACGTATATATGTACTTTATTGATTGCCACTTTCATTCATTTAATGAAAAGTACTTTATCTTAAACATACCACACTGCGTACGCTGTTTTGGCAAGAAAACGGCACGCTTATGGTAGGTAAACTTCATGCCCCCTATCACTTCTGCAGAAAATATGGTACAAGTACGTGATACACGTTAATATATTATCATATTTAGGTTCCTAATCAGTTAAACCTAATTCAATAAATAACATCCCTTCACCCTTTACATATTTGAAGTAAAATCAAACGGATTTGCATGTGCATGTTACATTACTCTCTTTATATTTAGATCCTTTAACCTTTTATTGGAATATGTCGTAATTAAGAGGCATATCTCGTATATTGAATCCAATTCATTGGTTGTCGTAGTATCATGATCTAGAGTTGCTACAATTTGCCTCTAATCGAACAATGAATCATATTTTATTGACACTATCTGACTGATTATAAAATGTCGCAATGTTAAATGTATTTATCATCACAAACTGAAGTAAATAATACGTAACGGATGTGCTACATGCGTTCAGTGATGAAAACCGAACAATATCAGTTTTATTGACTACAGGTTAGTTTTGGACGTCTTTATGATATGAAAATTTTGGTTATGGGAATAAAACTAGTTTATAGTTATTTTTTCAAAAGTCATTTATAAAAAAATATAAAATATATGGTAAGTAAATGCGTGATTTAGATGACTATGCAAACATTATGTTAACATGTACTAAATACCTTTTTAACCTAGCAGCACCTCGTATATAATTTTCTTCGATTAATTCCTCTATATATAAAAAATTAAGTAATTAACATCTGTATTGTAATTAATTAGAAAAGTGCTATATGTTACCCACTCTACGTTTTTAACGTGGTTTGTATAGATTAGCCTTGATTCTTTTTTGATATACGTTTGGTACACTTTGTGCGGCCTGAAAAATTGATGTTTTACCTAATATAACAAAACCACGCGAAAAGTTATTCGAATTGGGTCAAGTATTACTTAGGAGATCTTTAAAATGACCCCGCGGTTGCAATAATAGGAATAATTATTAACCTTTTTATTAATATCGTCGACATGTAAATATATATTTATATATATTTATAAATATATATTAATTTATATATCATAATCATATATATATAGTAAGATATTCACATAATTCATAAGCTGTTTACCATCACTTATCCTACTCAGCATTATCCATATTCACATTAACAGTTTCCCACATCCGCACAAGACTGATAACATACACATCAACCACACAACTCTCAAGCAACTGCACAAACATTTCAAAGGAAATACAAACGAGACCAAGGAATGCGCACGCGCAGCATTAGCATTAAAACATCGCCCACACAATTCCCAAGAAACTACACAGACCATACACCAATACACAATGCCAGCCTACACAGCAAAGAGTATTTATAAGCAAATATCCAACATTATAGGTTAGCCTTAAACTGGATGTCAAACGAATAACATTAAAAACCACGAGCAGTTTCAACTTCCTTGTGTCTTGTTATTGATCTTCAGTGTCTACTTTAGTCGTAAAACGAGTAGTTAGTTCGACTCACAAAAATCACAATTTAACTATATATATATTTGTAATATTTTATTAAGTTTATATTATTATGAAATAAAATTGTTTAATTTTATCTTTAAATATTTTCTAGGTATATACATTTTATTTTATTAATTTATTTTATTTACATCTGTCGGCGGATTTTAAATTAAATTTTGTGGTGCTTTGACTGTTGGTTGAGTTTGATGGGGTATGTGTACTGTATGCATGTTATTATTGAGGAGTTTATTGGTGGTGAATACAGTTACTAAGTGTACTTGAAGGTTCCGTTAGGGGACTCTAAAATGGGTGCAGTCTTTTGAGTCTGCGATGTGGATTGCTGTTATCCAGCAGTTTAATAATCAGATATTTGTTGTGATTTTCTAGTTTTGTTCTGGTATCTTAAACTGGTCTTCTGTATTTCCATGGTAACTGTAGGCATATTGAGGTCTCTTCCGATTGTAGTATTGCGTAAGGTTATTTTGGATATATCAGAAGATCCTGCTTTCCGTATTTTGAAGTTTTTAAATGTTGTAGGATACTGCTGTTCCCTAGAGCTCTTTTCCGTACATATAAGTTGATTTTAATATGGTCTTGTATAGTACTTTGGTTTTGGTGGAAAGAGTACTTCGTCTGTATAGGAGCCAGGCCAGTTTGCTCAAGCTTCTATTATACATCGATATAATAACAGAAATCAGTCGGCGGAAGCAGTGTGCAGAGTCTCTTTATTAAACTGTAAAGTATAGCTAGCGGTAATGTAATTTCCTATTTTGATTATACAAGAACAACTTTCTTATTAAAATAACATAAAGGAGTCCAAAGCAAATTGAACATCTTAGACAGAATCATAGAGGATAAAATCATTAATATGTCCTGGATTGTGTTGATGATGTACCAAGGCAACAACACAGACTTTTACTGCGGCTCTTGCAACTGCGTCGTCGTTGTCGCATGTACCATGTTGGTGCATTCAAGGACACCTGGCTACTACCTGCTGCCGAAATCGAACCAATAAAGATGGTTACCCGTTAAGTATTGGAAATTACTTACATTCATGGATTGGGACCTCTTCTGGTGACACCTGAGACATGGGTATATGAATCTGCAGTTCTTGTAAAATATCTCCCAGTTCCTGAACATCCTGTCTAATGCTGCAAAGCTCCTCTTGCTGGAAGTCTGGATTTATTTGCTTGCACAATAAGATCTGACTGATCACGTTGCCCAGGTTTGACGGCGCGGTGCGAGAGGGAGCTGCATTAAGGTTTTATTAAATTGAAATTAAGATTAAGATGAATCATCTCCTCTTACTCACCATAATAGTCGGTCATATCAATGGGCACAATCTGGATCAGGCGATAGCTCTTAATAAGTTCATCCTGGAACTGTAGCGTCAGATGGTAAAGAAGCTCCAAGTGCATTCGTTCGCTTGGGCTGCCCAAACAGTGGCGTGGCTGTGGAGTGATTAGATGGGCCGTGTGTTTGCAGGCGTCCACACAACTGCGCCGCTGTCGTCGTATCTTCTCTCGTAGCTCTGGCGAGTCCCGCGATTGACCAATAAATATAAGTAGCTCGCGGAATTGGGCCACATAACAATTAATTTCCGTGATTAGCTGAATGGTAGCAGAATGCATAAGTCTTTAGCTTTAATTGTATTTTACAGGCAGTTGAACTAACCTTTTGTGGATCCCTGGAGGGCAACAGCAACTGCGGCAGATAGATAGACAGACGATGGGCAATTATTGTTGAGTTGCGGATGGCCAAGGCAGTGCTGCTGGCGACGCTCGCTGGCGGCTTTTCACCTCCTGCATGAGCCATGTGTTACCGTCAACTGACACATGGAATGTCTCTGCTTGTTGTGTGCTCGAAAGTATGCTATAAAAAGGCGTTGAGGGCCTGCACCATACACCTGTCTGCATGCTATATGCACACCTACAATATCATCTATGGATGTGTTTGTGTGTGTCTGCGCTTGCTTATATGTCTGCATGTATGTCTGTCTTATGCAAGCAAATTGCGGCTGTCTCATTACCTTGTGTCAACAAGTCACGGCTGCTAAACAACAACAAATGTTAGCCACATTCATGTAGCAAAACTCTGCATGCCTCCTAGTCCTCCGCATCGTTTTTGTTTCTATTTTAGTTACAGTTTGAGTCACATTTGATGCCAAGTTCCGTATTAGATTGAGGCTAATGCTTTGCGTCCAAAATGATGATAAACTCGAAAATTTCTGCAGTTGCAATGTGATTGATGAAGAATTGAATGTGCAACGTCATGCATATGTTTTGTTGCTTATCAATCCCATTCCTTGTGTCCCCTGCGTAATCTTAAGCTTAGTCCAGGAAAAACATTTTTAATAAAAACAATCTAACTCTGCAAACATAGTTCATAACAGAAATATACTTTATTTTTATATTTATATAATTCTGACATGCTTCTTTGAGTTCAAAAAATATAATTGGAAAAAACAAAAAAATTGACGGCAGGCGGAGTACAAGTAACTAGATGCGCTAAACGTGGCTGGAGGATTTGGGAATAAGTGCATTATTTTCATCGAAGGGGATATCAATAAATAAATCCACATCATCGTAATTAATCTTTTCCAGTTCTTCATATATAAACTCATTTGTTATAGTTTTAGTAGGATCCTGAAATATATATATGTAAAAATGCGTAAATAAAATTAGTATATATGTAATAAGCTTACAATTCTGGAGTGCCTCCAACATTCTATCGCCATATAATTTCTACCCATACGTAGATTGATTAGAGCGAGAAAACCCCAAACTTCGGGCACATGGGCATGGTACCGTGTTGAGGCGGCAAAGCTCTGCAAAGCGTTCTCATAGTCTCCTAGACGATAATAGGCCTTACCGATCGTCCTGTAGCCGATCATGGGAAATAGATGCCCTATCATTGACTGTTTCATGGCTTTAATTGCTAGTTCAAAGTTTTCCGTATCGTAGGCTACGTAAGCCAATCGAATCTTGCTCAATGCAAAAATGTCGCGCTCATCATCGTTTGGCTTAGGCACGTCCAAGTTGAGGGCATAGTAGGCGGCTGCCTTCTCTATATTACCACGATAATACTCTATGTTTCCATTGACTTGAGCATTAAAGGCCTTCTAGAGAGAAAAAACCAGAAGTAGCAGTGAGTACAATGGAAATGACAATGGCCCAGAGTCAATATACCAACTGTTCTCCATCTAAAGTATTGTCAAACTTAAAAGTGCGAACCACAAAACTGGGGCTCAGCTCTTTCAAGAAAATGTCCAACTGAGCGTTAATCATGTAACGCTCCGCCTCTGAACACTGCTCCTCTATGGTATGGAAGATAACTTGGCCAAACTCATAGAGCCCAAGACGTACAAAGCTCTTGAAAACATCAAAGAAAATGTAACCACTGTTCAGCTTGAATCTGGGCTTCATGTTCAGCATTGTGCTCCACATACTGAAAGGGGTTGAGGAGATGTTGCTCCGTTCTTGTTTTGAGAGGTCATCATAACGCCAACGGGCATAAGCGCAACCTGGCGCATAATTAAACTGCTTGTAATAGCAATAGAGTAAAATCCAACCGTCTATCTGAGGACAATGGCGTTCTGAGAACTTGGTAATGCTTTTTAAGAGGCATTCGTTGGCATTCGCTGCCTTAGTCGGATCTAAATCATCACGCGTATCAATATAGTTCAAATATAAGTTTATCCAACCACTGGAGGCATAAATAATATTTAACGGACTCTATACAAAATATTCACGACAATGCTTACGCAAAGTATTGATGGAATTCAGCTAACTGCTTTCGTTTGCGACAGATGGCCTTGGCCTCTGCATATTCCCTGCGCTCCATTTTGGAAATTAGATTATAAAATTCGAATTGATCTTTAATTTGATTCTCTGCTTCGATCTATTTAAATTGATAAGAAAAACATTAAAGGAACATGCAGTCTATAAATTATGGGAATAAAGGCACACGGGTATGTAGGGCTTGCATCGCGCATTACCTTTTCGAACAAATCATTCTCCATTTCAAAATCGCCGGCGGCATGTAATAGCTTCATTACATTAAAATGATCAGTAAGAGTATCAATTTGCGCGTTTTTATCAGCCACTAGGCTGCAAAATTCATCTTCCTCAATTTTGTCCAATAATCTATGCATTCTCAGCTCCAATTCATTAAAGGCAATAGCACAGAGGTCCTGCATTATTAGAAAATATACTAATACTAAATATAAATGGAATAAAAGAATAATTAAGAAAAAAAATCCTAATTTCGCTTCACCAAATATATAGACCGATGGTTTTTTCAAAAGTTTTAACACCTTGACATATTGAAGCTAACCTTCTGATCGGCATGGATACTAGCGATATTGTTATTAAAACAACAGAACTTCTTTCGTTCTATATATATTTTTACTTACAGTAAACTCCACATTGGTTTTTGTGGGTATCCTCTTATTGAAATCACAGCCTACTATTTTGAGCAATATATTAGTCATATTTTCTAGCGAGCATCGAAAGTGATTACGCTTCTCCGACACATTGGTAATGTTTTTGCTCACAATGAAGCTAATGGTTTCTTGGATAAATTTATCGAATCGCCAATATGCAATGTGCTGAATATCTGCCAGATCCAAGGGCTTAGCTTCCTTGTTTGGAAATTCGCAAAACATTAAGCGATTTTGGCTAACAAAGCTCCCGCGGAACACCTTTAATTCATGATAAATTTCGCCCAAAGGAGCCAGCAGGCAGATCTTAATAATCGCGAATGTGGGAAGCTCCAGAGCCGTTTCACTTTTCCTACTGAAGATGCTAGCAACGCTATTGAGTGTAATGCGTTTGCTCCTCGTCCTAGCTTTTGGTATCACATAGTTTAGGGCTACGGCGAATCGCATGGTTTGAACTGCACAGAGAAGGGAGATGGAGACAGTTCAGATTCAGTTAAACGCTGGTGGACGGGTTGGAATTACAACTTTTTCTTATTAAAAAATTCCTACTTACTGCCTGGAAATAAAAGAATGGCTGGATCAAGTGTGCCCTGGAAAACTAATTGACGTCCTGTGTTATCCTCATTTAATTGCGAAATATCAATAGCCACCACATACTGTTCGAAGGCAATCGCTTGGAATAGTATTTCGGACATATTTTTGTTAAGAATATAGCGATGAAAAGAGTTGCAGACCAGGGCATTATCGGAGCTTTGATCGATTAATTCAAAGTCCACCTCAAGACCTTCAGAGCGTAGTACTTTTTTAAACAACTTGTGCATCTCAACGGACATGGTTGACCTAAGACCCGTACTGTTCCAGAACTGAACGGTGGTACGGAAGAACTCGTAGACGTAGTTAATATTTTGCTGGCTGATAGGTCCCATAACCAAATTAGTGAACTGGCACCAAGGGATCTGCTCGTATTCGTTGCGCTCATTTGGAATAGTGGATCGAAAACTAAGCTCAATTACCATTGAAGAGGGATCAAGGGCATATTCGCTTTTTAGATTGTAAATTGACTCAAAAGTGATGAAGGCCATGTTAGTAAAGGTCAATTCCTTAGCAATGGGAAGCAGGGTATACAAGTGCCACTCAGTTTGGACGGTGCAGCGCAGTTCATTGGGCACATCGGCAACCGGATACAGGTAAAGCTCCTCACGTATCATACTCCGCTTGTGACCGAAAAGCTTGATCAAATCCAAATAACCTACGCAAAGCAGCACGAGCTCTTCCTTCTCCTTGTAGTAGTTTGTTTGATCCGTTTCCGATGCTGTGTTCATAATACTTTCGTTGTGCGACTTAAAACTTTTTTTTAAAAAACTTGATCTTATTGTTTCAGAATTTCGTTGATCTGAGCAGGCTTCTTCAATATAATCTAAATCTTCTTCCTCTTCACCAGCGGCCGCAGGCGGTTCGCTCTTACGCATATACAGGGAGATCAGCAAAGGATTATCTGCCGCATAGTTAATGCGATCTAAATTATCTTGTTGAAAGATCAACGTAAATGTGGGCTTGTTGTCAAATTCAGTGTTCTTGATGCATCCCTCCGTATTGTAGTGTTCATCGCACTTGACTATCACACTCTCACCCTGATCCAAATATATTTCTAGCGGATGTATGGTCTGTGGCAGTGATTTTATTTTGGCCAACTGCACATATAGAAAAACATTCGGCGGCTGCGGCTTGACATGTTCCGCTACAGGTTCCCCTTCCGTAATACTCTGATTGCCGCGTTTGCCGTTTTTAGGCGGCATTTTTTTTTTTATTTATTAATGTTATTTATTATTTTAAAAGTGTATTTTTACAGAATATGTTTGTAAATAGTTGTCAATAAATTTCACATAAAATGTCAAAGACATTCTTTGACAATTATTACTAATCAACATAAGCATTTGACCAAATGAGTTGACGCTTTTCGATCGCCGATCATTGTGTTAATCATGTACTACTCAATGCATAGAGATTTATACTTTATGTATTTATAAAATAATAATAGGATGGCTATCTTAATAGAAAGAACAAACTATATTATTTCGGAAATCATTGAATTATAATCTTTAGGGTTTATTATCTATTGTTATATTATTCAGCTTAAGTTGCTCTCAGGTCGTAAAACGAATAAAATTCAATGTAAATTTTTATATATTTTTATAATGTTAGTGTTGTTGTAATTTTTGGTTAATTTTAGAAAAAATTATTTTGTTTTTTTTTATTAAATAACTTATTAATTAATTTATAGCCGTTAAACTCTACAAATACTGCTGACACCTTTTATATTGCAAGCAAGCTCTCCAATTACGATAGCATATACCCGTTAATACCGTAGTGATATTTTAAAAACCCTGGTAGGATTATTGTCAATTGGAATATCGACTACATATCGATATTTTCTCCATCCCTAGTATCGCTCTGCGAAAAATTACGAAAGAATTTTTGGCCCGTTCACTATAAAACCGACAATTTTTAGCTAAACAAAAACAATGGCTTCGATTTGTGGACGTATGGCGCTCCGTGCCGCCGCACGCCAAAATGTTACATACACGCCCGTGCGTTTTTGTAAAAGTAAGTAACAGAAACCGTGCAACTTAAGCTTCATTGGTCACGTCCGCCCGTCCACTTGGAAATCCTCGCTTGCTGTACGTACATGGCCAAGATTGCATAATACAGATGCTAAGTCATCTAAAAATTGTTACACCAAGTGGAAGATGTAACATGGACAATAAGTTTTGTCAGCAGAAATTTTAAATATATTTGATGTGCGGGAGGTTATGTAATAACTTTGGCTGCGAGTACAGAGAAGTGTGCTTTAGAGTAAAACAAGGAGTCAGAGGGAAAAGCGATAAACAATATCAATAAAATGCGTTGTTTGCAACTCTCGAAAGCCAGCAGATACGAAGTGAACCAGTGACACCAAATATTTCGTTTTGCAATCGAAGTTTATGTAACCTTCCTGCGCTACACAGCTGATGCCACAACAACAGAGCGCTTGGCCAAACGACAACTCACGAATGTTACAGGCAAATGCTTATCGGGGCAAATCCAAGTGTTACTATCTATGTGTTAATGCGACAAACTTCAATATTGCAGTGATGAACGATCCATTGGAGCATGCCACAGGCATAGAGAAACGTGAGCTGCTTCTAAAAGCTGCCGGCAATGACAACCCCTTCGATATGAAGGTGTTCAAGCGTGGTGCTGGCACCAAGGAAAACCCTAACTTAATTCCATCGGCCTTCGAAGCCCGAATTGTAGGCTGCATCTGTGAGTATA
>JAWNPV010000051.1:39641-49753 GCA_035078785.1 Collessia kirishimana
TGCTGGCACCAAGGAAAACCCTAACTTAATTCCATCGGCCTTCGAAGCCCGAATTGTAGGCTGCATCTGTGAGTATAATTCTTTAAGTATCTTGTTGCAATAAACTAACCAAAACTATATCCCTTATCGATGTCAGGCGAAGAGGACCAGACCTATGTTCAATGGATGTGGCTGCAGAAGGGCAACCAAAAACGTTGCGAGTGCGGCCATTGGTTTAAGTTGGTCGAGAAGGCTGCTGTTTAAAGTTATTATTAATTAAATAAATAAACCAATTAATAACAGAAGAACACACAACAACAACATACAACTACTAAACTAAAAGTCAACAAAGTGGCTGTCCAAATAAACAAACATCAAACTCAAAGAAAAACCTAACTTGAAACCTATGAAAAAGCAATGTTGCCATAGCAAACCTGCCACCTCCAATTTTAAGCAGGGGCAGAGCCAGTCTTCATGTTAGCTTTTCCATTAAAATGAAACGAACGATAAAATTTTGTTTAAACTTAATAGAAAGATAAATAGTCGATACATAAAGATTAATAAAGACGACAAAGTGATCATGAGTGACAAGTGTGAAATTCGTCGTCCACTAAAACGTACCCCGAAACATGTAGGAAATTCTTCAATAAGTTTAACATTACTTTTGACATCCATCTGATAATAAAAAAGGGTAATTCGCTGCCGTGGGAAATTATGTACATTTAAAGAGATCGAGTCATAAGGTATCCAAAGATAGGATCTTAAATGTCATCAATAAACCAACTTTCAGTTTGGTTTATTTATCTTTAGGGGTTGGCAATACTGTAGATTCAGAACGTCAAAGATAAAATTCGAATTGCCGTCTGTTATAAGCACACACACAAAAATGCACACAGGTAAAGCTAAAGTGGAACGTCATTTTTACGAGCTCTGACTTGCCACCTTTATTTAACCGATATTCTTCATTCTTAACTTTTTCATGGGACGTCGGTCATCATAATAAAAAATATTTTTGTTTGTAGAATTATTCACTTCTGCATCAGTGTTGGTCACTTACAGATCAGACCACGCTGCGGGCAATGTAAAATTATAAAACTGCACGGGCCCATCTATAACTGGTCTGTATAGGTTTCTCAATTGATGTTCGAACAGTGCTGGAGTAAATTAATACCGCAAATGAATTGATGATTACAATTTTTGTCTTAAAAGTACCTTGGATATAGATGTATTCTGTAAGATCAGCAGGTGAATAGCCATTATATATGAATAGGTGAATAGAATTAATTAATTAAAAATGTTTAAATATATTTCAAATGAATATAACTTTACATTTTACACAGCCTGCCTTTCCAGGGGCATCTCCATCTTAGTGTTTCCCAAGCAAAACAGAAGCAGCTGAATATCAAAGCTATTGCATACAACTGCAATATCCAGGACAAATCCTTTAGTTTTATGGTCTCAATATTTCTATCAGACTCTGTGGGATCATCAAGTGGCGTTAGTTTTAAGCGTATCATGTCAAAAAAACTCTTTTTAATCCAAAACTGAAGCAATCCGAACTCCTGCTGATGCAACATATGTTCCTCAAAAAAATCACGATAAGGCAAATGTCTTCGTATTGGAACACACAGCGCGATAAACCGATTTAGGCAAATATCGTCTGAATAGTAGAAAAGAGGTCGCTTAAATAGATTTTGCTGCTCATGGTACATTTGCCAGCGTGTATCTGTAACGGGGAAAATGAAGCTGACGTTTAAGCTGTCGCGCATGCGGATAAATTCATCCCAATCGTCTATAACCTGGATACGGCTACTGTCTGCATCGTTAATAGTTTTATTAAATTCGGACAAGAGCAAGATGGCTTCCTTTCGTGTCAGAATGACGTGGTATCGAGATTTTTCCACATCTGCAAACGAACGCACTGAAGGCTCTGGCGGCGGCTGCGTAAAAAACGACTGCAGATACGCCTCGTACATTGTAGTAATCATTATTCCAGCGTAGCAAATCAGAAAGCAAATCAGTTTTAGTTTTGTGCTTGGATTATGCAGTGGAAACGATTGTCCCAACAAGCCACGAAGGCTCTTGTCGTTAAGCAGGACATTGACTACGCTGACTCTCTGCTTGGCCAGCCCTTCACTATAGATAAGTAACAAGGAGAAGATGCAGAATATAATAAATATAATGCCGATGATAAGAGGATCCACAATCACTGCATATATTTGATTGTAAGGTATGCTGGCTGGAATGGGCACCATGAAACAGAAGGAGGTGAACATATAAGGGTAACTCAGATAGTCGAGATCATGGTGTTTTAACGTGGTGTCCAACGAGGTTCCAATGTCCAGAATATTTTCTCTAGTCCAATCACTAACTAATCCGTAATATGTCCCTTTTCCAATCTCTGATTTTGTAAGCATTTTTAAAGAGGCATTTACTTTACTGGCAAAATTGTTAATCAAATTAGCCACATAACCAATCATCTCAACTTTACCAGTGCACTCATCTTTATACAACATGGACCGTGGTGCTAGTTGGTCGGCCTCAGTCATAATTGTTGCTCCATGCATATTGCTGAATTGCTGAACAAAAATGGGTGACGCAACTGCCAGCTGCTGCTCCACAAAGTTGGGTGTTTGAAACGTGCGACAGCTGAAATAATTACCGCTTTGCTCAAAGATTTCATCCACCATGGCAATGTTGTACTGTTCCTTGACAAAGTAATCCTCACATATCCACTGTGGTTGGATTTCACTTTCCATGTAAATGATACGTCTCGCTCTCTGCAGTTTTAGCAGGGTGCGTGAATTTTGCTCCTTCTCCGAGGTGCTGGAACAGCACAGTATTAAAGTTAAGCTGCTGAAGTTCCAATCATAGCCTGAAGTGAAGCTAATTAGGACTATGGGCAGCTGTAGAACCCTTAGTAGTCCGTGAAATACGCAGGGTGATTTCCCATATATAAGCACCATATTGAAATCCTGCTCCTGTTGTATTTTCTCAATCAATTGATGAATCTTCTGATCCATTTTTGGGTCCGTATAATTTTCAATGTGAAGTTGCGCATACAGCAACAATACAAAGCTACTAAAAACTATTAAGTGATCCAAAGCCATAATGCAACTGTGGGAATTTTGTTTAAGGGAGCTACGTTTTGTTGCTTCATTTCGCGTGCAAATTTTTGTGTTCCTGATTTGTGTTAACAACAGGGGCGTAAAACAGTTTAGAACAATTAGGCATATTTGGCCTACACAGGAAGAAGGGTTTTTAATTATATTATAAAACAAATGGTGTAGTCGGTAGAAGATTTCAAGTAATGCAGGCACGACTTACTCAACAAAGCGCTTTATATAAGTTGTCAGATCTCGTTAATTCTTAAAATCTTAAGATTTACATCTTAGAAATCTTGTAAAAAATTTGAGACTCTGGAATAGATTTTTTTTTACATTACAGGATTACATTCCTAAGAGTCAGTCAAATATCTTCAGTTAGCTCAGTGGAGATATATCCAAGAATTACTTATCCGACTGTCATACCTTACGATTAAGTTTTAGAAAGCTAAAATAAAATGCATAATGCCTTTTTGATGTCAAGAATTTGTAGACATTTAATTTGTTCTTTTTTTCTACCGTGTAAAAGTGTGCATGACAGATGAATTCAGTTAATTGTTAACCAATTTGGAAAACAACTGCAGAAACATTTACACTGTTTAATACTCTAAGCTTTGTTTACCCAATGAATTTCGGTCTATGATACACCGACATTTGCTATTTATATTTTATTTTATTGATTTTTAAGATTGCCCGAATTAATAAGGTAAGTAATCTCCAACAAATATACTCGACAGTGGGGCTTGGTAGTTTAATAATTCAAAATGCACAAAAGGTACAAGAAGCCTAGCAACATACGCTGAGTTAGTTAGCAATAGTATAATAAAGTAATAAATTTGTAATAGCTTAGAGAAAATTAATGTGTAAAGTACTTTAAAGTGTCTTTCAGATTTAAGCAGTATTGATTTTCACAATGGGCAAAACTTATACATTAATTTTAAATGAATTATTTTTAACATTTTAATTTTAAGTGTTGTTCATTAAAAAAAAACTTATCCATTTCAAACTATTTAATAGTCAGACACACGTTTGTCCTGAATAGATATAATACTAAACCAATCGGTTTAAAATTTCTACAGTAATATTGGGAATATAAAAAAATACACAAAGCTTTATGACAACGCTTTCTCATATAAAAGCTTAAAATCTGTGAAGTTCATTGAGGCACAGTGCAAGCAAAAACTGTGAAAAAGCGAAACAATGCTGATCGGATTATCTTGTTTTGTTTTGTAAGTGACTATTAATATTATACATTGGTTTCAGTTTTAATTTTTCCATTGCTATTTGTAGGGGATATTAAAACTTCGGTTAGGCCAAGCTAGCATTAGTTGACTATTAACCGAAGTGGTTTATAAAACATGCAAACTATTACACAGAGAATAAAAATGCATTATAATGACAAAATATTTTGCAATTCTTGGAATATTATGTGTAACCTTAAGCCAAAAACTTTTTAATACTACAGTGAATACCTTAATTTAGTTATCTTTTATGCCTGTGACAACACCTTCCTCATTCACGTATTTATAATTGTTTCTCTCTGTGTAATTAATAGCCTGCTGTGGAGCTGAACAACTATGCGGTACTGTTTAATAGTATCCAATCGCAAACACAAGTGGGAAATAAGGAAAATGACATGACAAAGGAGTTAACAAAACGTAGCTCCCTTAAACAAAATTCCCACAGTTGCATGATGGCTTTGGATCACTTAATAGTTTTTAGTAGCTTTGTATTGTTGCTATATGCGCAACTTCACATTGAAAATTATACGTACCCACAAATGGATCAGAAGATTCATCAATTGATTGAGAAAATACAACTGGAGCAGGACTTCAACATGGTGCTTATCTATGGGCAATCACCCTGTGTATTTCACGGACTACTGACGGTTCTACAGCTGCCCATAGTCCTAATTAGCTCCACTTCAGGCTATGATTGGAACTTCAGCAGCTTAACTTTAATACTGTGCTGTTCCAGTACCTCGGAGAAGGAGCGGAATTCACGCACCCTATTGAAACTGCAGAGAGCAAGACGTATCATTTACTTGGAAAGTGAAATCCAACCACAGTGGATATGCGAGGATTACTTTGTCAAGGAACAGTACAACATTGCCATGGTGAATGAAATCTTTGAGCAAAGCGGTAATTATTTCAGCTGTCGCACGTTTCAAACACCCAACTTTGTGGAGCAGCAGCTGGCAGTTGCGTCACCCATTTTTGTTCAGCAATTCAGCAATATGCATGGAGCAACAATTATGACTGAGGCCGACCAACTAGCACCACGGTCCATGTTGTACAAAAATGAGTGGACTGGTAAAGTTGAGATGATTGGTTATGTGGCTAATCTAATAAACAGCTTTGCCAGTAGGGTAAATGCCTCATTGAAATTGCTTACGAACCCAGAGCTTGGAAAGACCACCTATTACGGCGTAATTAGCGATTGGACTAAGGAAAATCTTCTGGACATTGGAACTTCGTTGAACGTAGCTGTGCAAGAGCATAACCTAGACTATCTCACTTATCCTTATTTGTCGACCTCTTATTGTTTTATGGTACCAGAGCCAAAGAGATTACCTTACTCTCAGATATATGTAATGATTTTGGATCCAAAGGTCTTTGTCATTATATATATCATATTTTGCATATTCTCCCTATTACTGATCTACAGTCAAGGCCAATCCTGGCAGCAACTCAACATGTCCAATGTTCTGTTAAACGACCAGAGCTTGCGAGGATTATTGGGTCAAGCGTTTCCATTGGTCCGTCCAAATGGGAGCCTCAAGCTGATATGTTTCCTGATTTGCTATGCTGGTATTATGATTACGACTATGTACCAGGCGTATCTGCAGTCATTTTTTACAGAACCGCCGTCAGAGCCTACACTGCACTCAATTGAAGATGTGGAGAAATCTAGATATAAAATTCTACTCTCCCGTAAAGAAGCCGAACTGTTTTTGCCAAGGAAAAGTTATGCTTCACATCTTCATATTATCGATGATTTTAACGAATTTATCCATATGCGCGATACATTCAATACCAGTAACATCTACTTGGTAACTGGAGTTCGATGGCGTACATACCAACAACAGCAGATGTATTTCAAGGAACCGCTATTCTTCTATTCAAACGAGATGTGCTTAAATCGTTTTGTTTTAATGTCCCTTCCAATTCGAAAATGTTTGCCCTACCGTGATCTCTTCGAGGAACACATACTGCGTCAAAAAGAGTTCGGAATGAGCCAATTTTGGATTGATAAGAGCTTTTATGAAATGGTACTCTTGAACCTCACCCAAATGGCGGATTTGAGCAGTCCGTACGAAGAGCCTGATGCTGTTGATTTTGACGATCTAACGTTGATATTGCAATTGTATGGTTTTGCTATGATATTGAGTTGTGTCTGCTTGCTTTGGGAATTGCTAAAATGGAGGTGCTCAAAAAAAAAAATTGTTAACTTAATTTAAAATAGTTACTCCAAAATTAGGCGATAAAAAACAATGCTAACACGATGGGTAACGGCAGGGAGCAGAAATGAAGTTTGAATTTTATTCTTATAAGCACATATCTATACTAGAGGAAATTGTTAATAAAAGTAATTCCTAATACAATTTTAACGCTCAAAAGCTGATTATCTAATCCAATTTACATTAGTTTTAGACCAAGTAACGCATGGGGATCGTTGTCTGGTTATGCTTCTTTCGATAGGTTGAACACCAGACTTCCTGAGGTGTCAGTTTTTAAAAAACATACATAGGTACATACAAGTGTTCGACAATTAAAGTTTTAGCCTTAGCTACTGATTGAAAATTTATATTTTAAATATCTTTTATATTGATGATTACCATGATTGTTTTACAAGACTATTTTTCAAATTTATTGCTGAGTTTTAATCATTTTTTGAAATTTGTAATAATACTCAGATTTATTCAGGAACTGAAATCTTTTCTAGATAACAATAGAACTAGAAAATTTAAAATTAGTAGGCGTTGATATATACAGAGTCCGTCTGACTAAACTTTTGTGCTTAACATCTTATTCTACTTTTTAAACTGAAACAAGAAGGTCATATAAAATCGTGTAAATATATTTCTAAACAGAACTTTCGGTAAAAAATAAAAACCCTACGAGTTTTTTCAAAGCTTGTGGTGCAATGTCTTCGTATGTTTCGCGCTTGTTGAAGGGCTCATTTGCCTCCAAGCGCCTGGCTTCGCAGCTCACTCAGCTGACACAACGTGAAGGTAAAGTGAGTGCTGTGTTAAAACGGTTGGGATTGCAGGGCCTGATTAAAGACGGTGGAGGAGCTGGTAACAAAGGTGCCACCTCGCAGCGTGCCATATCAACAACTCCTGTGATGAAGGCGGGTAAGTGTGGTTATTTAATTACCTGCATAGTTCTGCGTTATAACAAAATTCAATCAGAAATGACTGATGATATGGAGCTGGCCACTGGCGTTGCCAAGCGAGAGCTGCTACTGCGCGAGGCGGGGTGTTCGGATCCTTGGGGGATGTCTAAGGCCATTAAACGCGGCTCTGGGCGTGAAAACGATCCAACTCCCATACCGTCGGCATTTGATGGACGTCTAGTGGGTTGCATTTGCTTGGGCGATCGCTTTGCGAAGTGGATGTGGCTGGAAAAAGGCGCTCCCAAGCGTTGCGAGTGCGGACACTACTATGTGCTCAAGTCTGTACCGCCAGTTTAACTTTTCCAGCTATGAAATCGACTATAAAACGATGAATACACACGTTATATACCTTTTCACATCTATACACACACACACACACACACACACACACACACACACACAATACATCTAGGGCAAACTCTTGGTCTCGGTTTACTTACAGGAATGGTGTTTAAGACATTGCATGATATTATCAAAAAGACGAAGCATTAAACGGAATATAATTGTATTTCAAAGGATTCGATAGTTTTCACTTGAGGGTGTAACCAGTAAGGAGGTAGCCACTGTTGCCGCTCATGTTTACCAGCGGGTGCGTGCGATTGGGAAGTATTTGGTACATGCGCATCCAATTCGAAGTCACGTGCAGATTGGTCACTTTGCCAGACGTCTTTAGTTCCATAAAAGTTTCTTGTAGCAACTCTTTGCATGTGCTGAATATAACAATCGGACGCGACGGCTTCAGCATAGGCAGGAGAGCTTGAAGAATACTTAAGGGATGCTCTTTGGCGGCCATTACCAGGCTATCGAACTTGGCATGCATTAAAGCAGTAGCACGCTTGTTCTCCTGCTGCCAGCGTTGGTTTGTAGATTTCTTTTCTGAAAATATATAGAAATTTTGACAAAAAGATTTGTAAATAGACAGTAAGATAACAAATTTTAATAAATATTTATTGATATTAATTTTTGACCAAGCCAATATTCGTTAATATATTAAATTAACTGCCTTGTACTGCCTTGACAAGATATTATTTAAAAAAATTAAATTCCTAATAGCAAAATTAATTTCTCTTACCATTAAATTGCCCATTTGATTCATCCAATTTAAGCTTTTTAGTGGTAGGACCTGTTATGTCCACGGGTGTATCTGGCTCAGCGTCTTCTGTTGGTGTGGGAATTAGAGTACTTTCTGCTTCAGCATTAGTTGGCTCTATCGCTGCTCCTTGATAGAATTCTCTTAGTACGGAGTACAAGTTAACAGAAATACAACGCAGCTGCTGTTCCAAAGGCAGCTTCAACGCAAGTAAGGCTTGCTTTTGTGGCACATTACCCGGATGCATATGCACTAGCGTAGCTGTTGTGTCGGCCCCAATGGAATTTATCATTGCAGCTGGCAGTAGGCCATTGGTGCCGCTTTCGTACAGCAAAAAGCTGCCTAGACCACACACACCGGAGTACGATATAATCTGCGATAAAGTGTCCACGCGTATGCCCATGATCTTTTCTGCATCTTGGCGATAGAAAATCTCAGTCATCAAACGTATAGTTGGCTGACGTATTTGAACAAATTCAAAATATTTCTTTTCCTTTTTTAGCAGGTACTTGTCTTGAGAGTATTCGGTGCGCGCATGAAAAGTTTTCGAGTTCTCCACCAGTTTCTCAATTATTTTGCTGGATGCGCTGCACTCCTCGCGCAGTTGTTCAATGTCTGATGATTTGAGACTTTGCGCTTCACCATCGTCGCATATATCTCTATTGTCCGCTCCACTGCTAGAGATGCCCAGGACATCACGTATGCTTCTTAGCTCTGTTTCACTGCACAACTCCAGGCTGTGCTGACGCTGAGCTCCGCGTTTGCCTGCCTTCGACTCTTTAACACACATTTTAAAAGTGGATCCATATGGACGATCCAAAAGCAATCTCAATTCAATATGCTCCTTACCAAGAGTTGCAGTCGCATCTAAGCTACCAAACTTCTGCAGTTTAGTATACTTTTGGCGCTGTATAACTATGTAGTCTCCAAGTTGTATATTGGGTATGATACTATCTTTAGTCATATTTACTAATCTCAGATATATTTATAAAAAAAATACAATTTGGCAAGTTGTTTATAACAAAAAGTGCCGCCACATGTAAACGAACAAGAATGAACAGCTGCTTGATAAAGTGTTGCAAGGCATGCGAATATGCTTAGAAATTGTAGCGAGAAATAATTCTGCTTGAATGATATTAACTAGATGTTGGGAAACAAAATATTATTTAGCTGGTATTTAGTGAATAATATATATGAGACAGTTAATATTCACTGATTTATTATATTACACACTGTTAGGGTTCAGTTTTTGCCCTTGCAAAACAATTTCTCTATATCCTAATAAAGCCGAAAATTTTTAGGAAATTCTAACGACATATAAATGTATAATAATGTAAAAAAAAATTAAATTAATTCAAAATAAAAAAAAATTATATAAACAAAATGAAATTTCTAATTTCTAATAAATATTATACATATGTATCAGAGACCTGCACCGGTGCACCGCAACTCAAAATACACCGCATTTTTATACTTAAGTATAAAAAGTACTTATCAGAATGAGTATGTGTACTTTTTTTACCCACAAGGTTTTTGTACTC
>JAWNPV010000052.1:0-18597 GCA_035078785.1 Collessia kirishimana
TTGTTTCTTTGTGTGTGGGTGGGTGTGTGTGTGTGTGTGTGTGTGTGTGTGTGTGTGTGTGTGTGTGTGTGTGTGTGGTGGTATAACTATTGCCTCCCACAGACCCAACAGCCAACACCTATGAGATACTTAAATGTATCTATTTGCCACTAACTCGTTGCCCCGTTTTATCTACACTTAGTTTATCTATTGATGCATTTTTTTTATGGATATAGATATCGCTGTGGCTTTTCTAACATACAGAAATGATTTATTTATTTATGGGAAATGCCAATGGGCGATTGGCAACAGCCCACGACACACAGTTTTACAGGCCAAAAAGCCACAATATGGTTCTATGAGTTTCCCCAAATGCAATTGATTTGTGTTTGTTAAACAATAACGAAATGTAACCACCAGTGAGCTGAGCCACTGTCAACCCATTAAAAGTTATGAAAAAGTGAAAAGAAGTAAAATGATTTTGTGCAAAATGCTTTCAAATTGATTTAAGAAAAATCCAGATAGTTTTCCCCGCTTTTTAGGGCTGCAAAAATATCGAAGTAGAACACATTTTGCTAAAAACATTGAAAATATTTAAACCAACCTAGAAATTAGTGCAAAATTTATTTGATTCCACAAAAACAAAGGTTAATTTCTTAAAATAACAAATAAATCAGAGGTGGAAACACTAGAAGCAGCTCTTGGGTTTTCTTAAACACAAAATATTTATTTAAATATATAATCCAACAACTGAGAATAATATTGTTTACTTAAATACGCAAAAACTAGTACGTTTGACCAAATGGAACCGCCAACGAAACAAAAACTTTTTTAAAAAAACCTAGAAAAATACAAAATTTCAACCAAATACTTCACATTGCTTAACCGCCTCAATATGCAATCAATTTAAAATATATCGATAGCATCGATAACATTGAAATTAACAATCATCGATGTTTTAACTGTCGTCTCTTTAGCTGGAAATATTTGTGCTTTTCACCTTGGCTTGTTGGATCTAAGTAAATTGCCACTAACAACTGCCATCGTTACTCAAAACTGTCTCCTAGATACTGATGATGCTGATAATGATGAATAATGATGTCTTATCGGTTTGGCAAGATCCGAGGCAAGAAGAAAGTTTCCCTTTCCTGTCATTGAGCTTCTCAAGCCTCAGCTGGCATTCGATATGGCCAGGCCTAATGGCAAATATTTGTTTGGTCAAAACTTTGTCATCATTAATTAGCCAAGGAAAGCAGTCAGGCAGACAGACAGACAGAGAGAGAGCGCGAGAGAGAGAGAGAGTGTGGCAAGGAGTTGGCAACTCTATTAGGTAATTAGTTGCAGGCAAAGTAACTTGCTGCTTGAGTTGCCTGTCCACCAGCATCCATAATCCAGACTTGGACATTTAATTACCCATTTCGAGAGACTTCATTAGCACTGCTTGCCCTAATGCCCCATGGCCACATGGCCACATGTGGGTGAGTGATTTTGGCAAGTGCAAGTGAGTTGCAAGGGCTTTTATGTGGAAAAGTTTGCGTTGCCACAAAGCCGCAGCAACAATTGCTAAGCTATTGGACACATGTTGCTGGGTTTCACCCTCCACCCTCCACACCGATCATTGCCAGCGGCTCGCAACAGTTGAAATAGTCGACTGGCAACCACACACACACACACACACACACACACACATACACACACACACGTCGCCATTCAGATTCCCATGAATCCCAGCCGCCAACCCAGCCACAGTCATGAAGGCGCAACAGCTGCCTACTGTAATTTAGCTTGCCACACGCTGCCACCATTCACCACCTCTGGCTGCCACAGGGCCGCCCACACGCAGTGCGGTCCTCGCCTAATTGCGTCTTTGCGTCTTACAAGACGTTGTGGTTGGCGGCGGGCGACGATGGCGGAGGTGGCGGCATGTGGAAATTTACATTTTTGACTTTATTCAACGTGACAGCTGTGCGTGAGTTGAGGCTCCAACATACGCCAATTGACTTGATGCTCTTCGACTCTAAGTTTGGTAATTTAATAAGCCTCGATGCCAATGCCAACGGTGGAGCCAGACCCCGTCCAAGGTGGCTCTCGGCTCGGCAAGGTTTTTCCATTCCTTTTTCTGCGTTCTTTGCTTCTTCAGCTGGCCAAGGACGCTTATTGTTGCCACTTCTGATTGTTGAAAAATATTTACTTTCTCATGCCCAAAAGTTGGCTAAGAAAAATCAAATATTTCAAGCCAAAGAGTTGAAGGGCAAACGTTGATTTCTATCATAAAACAGAGATGTGTCTGTGTGTGTGTATCTGTGTGTGTGTGTCTATATATAGCAGTTTATCTGAGATGGTTTCGGTTATTGTGTTCGATTGGTCTTATGCAACTTTAATTGAATTGCATAGCAGGCTCCAGGGGCGGCGGCTCTCCGAGCCCAAACCCAGCCAAGCTGGGCCCAAAACCAAGGCCAAGTTTCCCAGCAGTTGACAGCTTTTAAAATGCCAGAGAGAAAGATTAAAAAAAACCAGCGGAGAGGAGAATCCATTAGGCTTATTGATTGTTTAGATTTGAAAAATAGAATTTTGCTGTTTTTGACTCGCGCGAGCCGTTCGATTTGATTGTTTTGTTTGCCTCTCTGGTTAACTGTAATTAGCAAAATGCGTACATAATGACATTATATAGTCGCATAATGTGCTGACCAACCGATTAAATATTCAGTCCACACCAATGCACATTTGTTTGCAATTAAATTGTGATTTATTCGCCATCGCTTGACGAAGGAGCTGCTGATGGCCGCCATATGCGGCGTATGCGTAATGGACATTCAATTGATGCATCGAAGGCTAATTATTGATGCGACTGGGTGTGTGTATGTGTGTGTGCATGTGTGTGTCTGCGTGTGTTTGTTTATGGCAAATTAGGGATTTGTATTTTGTTGGCTGCGGCCGGTGCAGCCACAGTGTCAAATGTATCGATTGCGGCGAGCAGCAGACGCAGCCGCAGCATTTCAAATGCCACAAAACAAATCTCATAGGTGACCTGGCAGAAAAAATGTTGTACAGTTGGCTACTCTCCGTTGAATAATAATTTATTTTTTTTAATGTTCATGTTGATGTGTTTTCAAAGGGAAAATCAAAGAAGGAACAGTTTCCATGTAAAATGTTCAGGAACCTTGGTTCACTGAACCAAAGTGAGCATCACTGTCAGCAGAGATCATCACTGACAAATGTTAACTGTCAAACGCCAGCTGCAGACATTTGTTCGTGCCGATCAACAACAGCCACTGCAACGTTGCTGACGATCGCAGCGACAGCAACAGCAGCAGCAGCAGCAGTAACAGCAACAGAAACGATGGTAACAGCAGCAGCAATATATTGGGGTTAGGAGCTTCAGGCTGAGAATCATCGACTGGAAGCTTTGGTCTTCGTCATCCAACAATTCCTATTACTCGTTGGTTACTTCGTCTTTCCACAGTTCTTATAACTTGTTGGCTACTTCGTCTTTCTACAGTTCCTATCACTTGTTAAATTCTTAGTGGATTCCTACCTCGATGCAGTTAATGTAGGAGAAGCTGTTGCTGTCCCAAAAGTGCAGATGGAGCCACCACCTTGGTCAAAAGTTCACCAGGAATAGACAAGGCGACACGATGGCAATCTGGTGGTGAACCAACTTGTTAATAGAAAATCCGCATTTAAGTTGAGCCGAAAAGTAGGTAACGACGTTGCCCGGCCTTTGCAGCGAGTCAGGGCCAAACATTTTTTTAGCTGCTCTACTATTTAGCTGTATTGTGGCAGTTGAAGCTTTGTTTGGATCAAACAATGCCACCTGGAGGCTCTTCAACTTGAGTCTGGCCTGCGGCTGTAATTACAACGTTTCCTATACTAACAAGCCGAGCAGAAGCAGCAACAGCAACAGCAGCAGCAGCATCAAGTCGTTGCTTCAATTGGCCATTGTCTGTGCTGTTGCAGGTGCAACTGGATGGTGGTAGTGGTGGTGGAGAGGTGAATAAAGGGCGGGGGGGGCTGTGTATGCGCTTTGTTGTGTCAAACAATTGCAAACTGGGCCCCAGAAGCCCACCAGGCCAGCTCACCTGTGTGCTGCATGTGGCCTCCACTAAACTGAAGGAAGTTTGCTGCTCTAGCTGGCGCCAAGCTGCAGTGGCTCTTTCATTTAACTCGGCGGGGATATCTGTTGGTCTGCCAGTCACAGCCCCCCCCCCCCCCCTGGTTTGTCTACCTTTCCGTTTTTACTGTCTGTTCCTCTGTCTGTTTCTCTGTCTGTTTCTCTGTCTGTTCGTCTGTCTGTTGGTCTGTCTGTTGGTCTGTCTGTCTGTTTAGTTTGTTAGCTGTCATTGTGTGGCCTAAACTGCCGTCGCCCGTGTCATATCGTATCTCATGGCTGCTTTGTTGGCATTTGCGCTGCGGGGCGAAACTAAATTGATAAATGCAGCTTTGCCTGGCTGCATCATACTGTTGCCAGCCCCCACTTATACACACACACATACACACACACATACAGAGTCACCTTCTTCCATCTACTATGGTAGTTGGATTAGCCCGGGGCCACTGGGGCCAGCTAAGGATCTTCCCTCTCTCTCCCTCTCCTTCTCTCTCTCTCAATGTTCAGGGCCATTTGTGTGTTTGATTTGATTTGATTGCTGCCTGGTTGGCTACAATCATTCAACATTGATGTCCATGTGTCCCTGTGTTCCTGTGTCCCTGTATGTGTGTGTCTTCGTATAATTAAAGCTTTTTCCTAATTTAACAGCAGCACAAAGGCCGCTTGTAAATGGCAGAAATCAAATGGAAAAACTAATTGATTATGATGGATCGATGATGTAACTGTCCAAATCCTTGATCAACAGTTGTCCTTTTGGCTTAGTTTTCTTCGCATGGACTGCAATGAGCATGAGCGAGAGCAAAAGGTGCGAAAACTCAAAAGCTTACCTTAAGCTGTCAACTGGCATTCACAAATGTGTTGCCTACTTTTTTGAGCGGCCCCCAATAGCCCTGTTGCTGTTGGCTGCCATTGCCGTTGTCGCCGCTGTACTGTTATACAGCACTTGATGGTTGTCAGTTGGCTTAGAATCATATGTGTGTGTCTATGCCTGTGTGTGCACTGAAAGAAATGTATAAAAGGACAAAGTAAAAAGAAAAAAAAAAAAAAGAATGAAATGGCAACCTGAAAGGCATCAAAGTAGCTATGGCAAACGGCAAACTCAGCCATTTGACACACTCACACATGCACACAGCACAGCAGAGCAGAGCATAGCAATGTCAACTACACACACACACAGACACACTCGCACACACTTTGAGTTGCCTTTGTATCGCCGTTATGGTGCATTCGGTTCCATTGCATTCCATTCCATCCTACCATGTCTGCAACCACCCACAGCCCAGCTGCCACCCACCACCAGCCCCTGTAGCCTTCAACCTGTAACTGCATAAAAATAGAGAAGAAAATCTGTAAATGGTTGCCCCACTGCTCGCCTGCTATTTGGGTTAACGATTCGCCTTTTTGGTTTTCAGTTTTCAGTTTTTTAATGAAGGCAGTTAACAGTCAGCAGTTAGTAGTCAGCAATAAGCTGATGCCTGGTGGGCCCTGGAAAAAACCTGCCAGGCACTTGACCTTCACGGGGAACCAGAAATTGCTGAAGCCTAACAAACCAGCCTGCCACACAGCCTTTAACTTCTGGGGAAAGTAGAAATTCCTGTCCAGGACACTGCAGCTGACTTGTTGAATATTTTTTTCAAGTTCCAAAGTGTTTTCCCCCTAAGAAATATAATTAATTAGGCCAACAGGTCTTAGGACTTAACTAAAACTAATCTAAATCCTTTCGCTTTCAGTGTGTGTGGTCAGCAGGATATGCAGCAACGCTGTGGCAACCTCTGAGGGAATTTAATATTGCATAAACAGTACAAAGATATTCTCCATCGATAAGAATCTTAAGGTAACTGATTTAGCTGATCATTTCACCTCTTTAACAGGGCAGACATCCTTGCTTAAGTTGAAAGCCTCATTGAAAGAGAGCTCAAGCATCTATCTGTGTCCGCCGCATGCAACTCAATTCTCATCTAAAAGTCACGCCACATTGGGTGACTGCAGGAGGCGATGGTGGAGGCCTTGAAAAGTGCTTGACAGAGAATTAAGAACGGAGAACAGAGAATAAAGAACGGAGAACGCAAAATTGAGGGAGGATGATTCTATTATGGTTTGTGGGCTGCCCGCACGCGACTGTGCGTCCACGTCCATGTCCAATGGAAAATACACGAAATAACTTTGTTTGTGACAGCCCGCGGGCAACTGTTGCCATGATGCTGGCCATACTTTTGTGGCGCAGCCATCTGCCCCTGCCCTGGATGCTCCTGATGCCCCTGATGCAGACCAGCCGCTTGCCTATGTCTCTAAGCACACACACCCAGGCACACAGAGACACCCAGGCACACAGAGACACACAGGCACACAGAGACACACAGTGGTACAAGCCATGTGGGTGGGCAGAAACAGAAATCTCCATGGACACGTCTCAATAGTGGATTCCTGTTGTAATGCCAACCACCACTGTCCGCCGCATTGGGAGTTGGGCGCTCTGGCACACAGCACACAGCACATGGCGACTGATGTGCGCTAATTGATTTCAAGACCCGAGGGCCTTAAAAAAGTTACAACGACATTGACAAGGACAATGATGATGGCGATGGCTATGGTGATGGCAACAGCTATTGTGATGGCGATGACGATGACATTGATGTTCAGTGCGGCCCAGTGTGGCCGTGGGCTGGAGGGGGCGGGGGCGGGGTCGGTCGGTCACTGGCAATGGTAACGAGTATTTCGACAGTCCAACTCTGGCAAACAAACAACTTAATTATGTTTCGAGTTTTCAGTTCTGGCCAATTGCTTGGCAGTCTGAACTGAAAGGAAATCCTTGCTAAATAGGCTGAGTCCTGGGGGCAACATCAAGGCGAAGTTAATTAATTTCTGTATGTTTTCTTCACTTTCTTCTCTCTCTTCTCTGTTCTCTGTTCTCCCAACTGTCTTCTCTCAATCGCTACGATTTTGTCTTCGCTTCTGCTCTGCTGTTGCCAGGTGGTAAAGTTTTCATTCAATCAACTGTGCAGCAGGAACTTTGAACTTTAAGTTTTGATGGCAACTGCGCCAATGTCAGTGAGCTGCCTATACCCTTGGCTAATAGGGCATATTTACTCACTCAAGTCGTTAGTTCTTACGGGTTACTTTAGACAAAGCTATAAACCTGGCCAAACTGAAGCGGTTTGCCTAACCGCCTGCGTCTGTCGATGTCAGAAGTTGTGCAATGGACGTTGGAAATGAATGAATGTGGCGCTCAAGCTGTTAGTTACATCAAAGCTAGGTGGATTTAATCAAGGTAGACCAACAAGCTGGTGGGATTCGCTTAAATTTTAGTCTCCTCTGCCTTTGGATGAAGAAAGAGCTTCCGACACAACCTCTGCAAAGGAGAAACCTAAGTGGCTTTCGCCAAATATCTCTACCGCAGCCTGAGTTGCTCTCCTCTTTGTCTCACCGCACAATCTTAACGCTAATTAGAATATGAGCAAGCTAAACACTAAAGTAATTGTTCACCCAACCGACTACCCCAGATCATTTCCTTTTGTGGAGTAGCAGGGAGTTGACTGTCATCATTCCCTTCCAGTATCCAGGGTATGAGAGTCTATAGTCAAACCAAGGCAACAGATTCCTTCTCGTTTTAAGCTAATTAATTTTTGTTTTCAAAATCAAAGAAATGCAACCAAGAAAAAGTAAAGAAAAAACGAGGGAAAAGAAAAGTTTTTCAAGGTTTTTCGCGTGTGTAACGGAGCTTAAGGAATGCTGGGTCGGAAGTTTTTTTCCGTTTTTTTTGGGGGTCGCACATATCTGTTAATTCTCAGTTGCTTAAAAGTTTTTCTGCAGCATCAACGGCATCGGGTGCTGCCACCTGCATTGCCAGCAGACTAGCAAAATACAGTTGTCTAGATTGGCAACTTTAAGAAGCGACCGTGTTAGTGGCAGGAAGTGTAACTAACTAAGTAGTGTGTGTGTTGGTTGGTTGTAGTGCTATAAACGGAAGAAGAGTGAAAAACATTTTGCATTTTGACAAACCCGTTTAGGAAGTTGAATGGCCGACAAACGGAATGTTGGTTGGTTCAGGCTGTTGCCTCTGCCTCTCTGCCAGGAAGCCTGGAAGGAAGGAAGTGTGTGTGTGTGTGTAATTTAAGCAGCATCAACGACGGGCAGCGGAAACCTGTAACCGAAAAATGCAACAAGCAGCAAAAAACCTTGCAATCGAGGGAGGGCGACAGCTGGGTTGGTCTGTAGCAACCACCACATACCACAGTGTTCGACTAACAGACGCCGCAGCTGCTTAACTTTGCCTAGCATACTTTTAAGCGCAAAAGTTTATATTTTTTCCTTCCCTCTGCTTCATGTGTTGGAAAATCCTTGAAATGGTGGGAAACTTACTAAGCAATGTGCTTTGGCAGCCCACTGTGCAAACGAATGGAGCAACAATGACATATGCATGAGAACTGAGAGGCTCACAGGTGGCCGCTGCTTGGTTAGGCGTTTGACTGTCGTCCTGTGGCGTACAGTGGTTGCGTTGGCATTTGAAAATGCAGCGACAAATATGCAAAACGGCCAAATGCACTTAGCCAAACACAGTAGGCTGGCTGCCTAGTTCCATGGTCCACAGGATGCCTGTGCTGTCTGCTGTTGTTGCTGTTGCCTATTGGTGTTTTATATGGCTGTTTCGTCCTGGCCCATGCCAAGCTGTTATAACTGCCCTGCCAGCCAAAATGACACCCGACATGCCGGGCCCCCTAGAGCGAAGGGGACTAGACGGGTTGCTAATGCTAATGGTGCTGCTGCTACTGCATAAATCGTGCCAACTAGTGAGACCAAAGCAGACGCAAAAATCATATATCTAACTGGACTAGACTGGACTGGACTGCTCTGAACTGAAGTAGACTGGCCAGGACGTTGGATTGGCTGGCTTTGTCTAAGGCTGGTGGGCAGAAAACATTTATAGCTGCCACTTGAAATGCCCCAAGTGCCTCTATAATGGTCATAGACCCTTGCAGACGGAAGTAACTGTTTGTTGTTGTTATGTTTGCATTTCTGATGCTGCTGTTGCTGTTGCTGGGGAAGTGTCACAGGAAACCGGATGTGCGGCAGATAACAGCATCAGCATCAGCAGCCAGCAACCAGCAACAGTAAAACTTGTCTTCATCTGATAGCAGCAGCAAAAAAGGAAAAATAATGTAGCACAGCATTGGGCGCAAACAATTGGCAGCCACTGTTAGTTGCTCTGCTTTGTGAGCATATGAATGTGGCGGCAGGATAAGAAAAAAAAACACGTATTGTTTGCCTAATGCAACTACAAATGGCCTTAAAGACAGTAAAAGGATCTGGATCAGGATATGAAGTGAGAGTCGCAGCTTAAACCACCTTGAACTGTTGCCCTTGGCATAGTATAAACACTCTGATAATGACGATGGAATCAATTATGGGAAAGAAAGTAATAAACTTGTCGAATGGCTTCCTTAAGATAAAGGATATTTATTCCATATAGCAGACGATTTAAGCTGGCTACAGTGAGCTGCCGAGGAGATGTTCGCGTCTGATCATCTCTGTTGAACATCCAACCTAATCAATCGCACTAAATGGTTACCTGAGTCGATCCAACATGTGGGGGGCAACCAGAGCTAATATTCCATATCCTTGTAGGAGCAGCAAACTAGTTGCCTGCGTCTGTGATGTGTGAAGCGAACACGACCATCAAACCTGATCGTTGGTTTTCAGTTAAGTCGCCTGGCATCCACTTGTCAACTTCGATGTTGTCGCTTGGCACAAAGTCTAAGCAATTGTGGATGGTGGGTTGCCTGGACAGAGTTGCCAGACAGAACAACAGCGGCTTAAAACTGTAGTGAGCGATTGCGAATGGTGGATTGTAGAGACAGAGCTGCCTGACACGCTAAAATCAGCTTGACACTGTGCAAATCAAGCATTTCCATCATGCATGTAAACGATTGTGGATTGTGGGTTGCAGGGACAGAGTTGCCAAAAACACTAAAAGCAGCTGCAAATCAAACCTTTCAATCATTCAAGCGATTGTGGATGGCAGGGACAGAATTGCCAGACAGCGTAAAAGCAGCTTGAGACTCCAGCCTTTCAATCATGCAAGTCTGATCGTTTCTGCTTTGTTAAAACAATTCGTGTTGCCAGACTGCAGGATTTTTAATGTTTTTTAAATTGTTGGAAAAATCTTTAAATATTTCTAGTTATTCCCCAGCCCTGTGCTAGCATTTGGCAGCTTTAATTATGCGCTCATTAGTGTTGGTCAACGCCGAACGGCCTTGGCAACGGCAGCCTTTGTTGCTGGGCGGCCTGCTTGTCATTGTCTTCAAATTGAATGCATTTCATGCCATTTCATGTTGTGACGAGCGAACGAACTGACAAATTTCTTAATTGCAAGTCAGCCCTCTCGAATGCTTTTCATTTGCGTTTTTCTAGACCCCTTTTTTGTTGTTGTTGTTTTTGCGAGCATTTGAAGCGCCACATGAAAGAGCACGAAATCAGGACAGACCGAGGGGCCGCAAGTGGGTGGCGGACTGTTCAAAAGAAATGACAGCAACTGTGTGCACCGACTAATGGCCGCTGGCAAATGCCAAGTCCGCCTCAGTCCTTCTATGGCTGCCTATACAACACTGATAGCTGACATACCCTGGCAGATGCCCTCTGCTTGGCTGGGCAAAGGGGCCCCTTTCGATTCAAAAGGGAATCGCAGTAACTTGCAACCTTGAAGAGGGGTTGAGTGGGCAACACAAAAAAAAACGAAGGAAAAAATTGAATTTAATTCAAATTGAGCCTGCGAGCAGGCAAAAGGAGACGACAAACACGAAGAAAAAGCAGCTCAACAATGTCTTGGCATAGTTTCCATGTATTTTTCCTTAGTTTTTGCAGTTTTTGCCATTTATTTTTCCAGTTTTTTGTGTGCCTTGATGCTGGCCGCCTGCCTCTTACATTCGCTCGCTTAGATCTGCAAGTCCGTCTCACTGCTGCTGCTATATATGTGTGTGTGTGTGTGTATGAGTGTGTGCTAAAATAGACAAGTTTATTGCCAGTTTGGGGCTTTGGGCAAACAATGACGAGGCCAACAAAAAAAAAAAAAATAGACAAAAGGGTAGACAAGTACCGGGCCGTGTTGTTGCCGTTGCCATTGCTGTTGCTGCTGTCGTTGTTGTTGCTGGCAGGCTTAAGGTCAAATGTGTACGTGTGGTGGCTGCTGCTGCGTGTTTTTGTAGCTTTTGAATCGCATTCGTGCTTGGACCAGGTCAGAATGCGAGACAGTTGTCATGCTAGTAGGCCTGGCAGTTGTTATTCTGGCCGCAGTTGCTGTTGAGATGGAGGTCTTAAGGTGACAGCCCTTTGGAGGCTGCAACTTGCAACAGCAGCAGCAGCTGCAACTTGAGCCAAAAGGCTTTCACTTCTTCCCTGTGCCTCTGTCTTTGTGTGGCTCCTCGCTTTGCCAGTGGGTATTGCAGCAGCCTCTGTCACTGTAAGTGAAACTCTTGCTGGCAGCCTGGCCGCCTGGCTGCCCTCAGCTGTCGGCAAATGAACAGGCCTCCAGCCTAGCCTGGCCTGGCTATCTCTCTCTTTCTCTCTGTCTCTCTTTCTCTCCGCCTCTGTCTCTGTGGCGTTGCATATTCATATTGTGCCTTCAGGGTCAGCAGCAACAGCAGCAGCTGCATTTTGACTTACAAATTATGTTTTAGCATTTGCTAGCTCAGCTCAGCTCATGACTTGACCTTCACCTTGCAATTCCTAATCAGTTGCCACTAAAGGGAATTAGTTAAGTCCAACGATTTCTTACAGCCCTTAAAAAAGCCAACAAGATGTCCTTCAGCCTATTACGTTAATATTTTTCAATAAAAAAAGGGTTTATATATCGATATGTCAGGCTTGAATCGATAGTTTCTTTCTGAGTCCATCAGAAGTGGAAACCTTAAGTCGTTTAGCTAAAAAGCCTTTCAAGGCCTGAATATGAAATTGTTTTAAAGCAAATTTATCAACTGCGTTTGAAGAAATTTCCTTTCTATAAACCATTCAATTGGGAAGAGCGCAACACTTGCTGGGCTGCAGCAACAGCCCGCGGGGCAGTTGCTGTGTTGGTTCCATAAAGAGAAAATGGAAAATGAAAAATGGAAAAATAAAGTAAAAAGACTAAAGTAAATGCTGGCTAGAGTGTTGCATATAAATATTTAACACCAAGCGATTGCAATTTTGTTTCTATCAGTTGCAGAGTTCTGGCGCCCGCAGAAGTAGGCAACAGTTTTTATACACCAATGAATCGGTGTAAGCTGCCTACACAAACCCACACACACACACAAAGGCAAACCAATAAAATGCCGAACGGAGGACACAAGGGTAGGCAGTTAATTATTGTGGAGTTTTGGCAGCGCCAAACGGTCTCTGCTGTTGACCTGGCAACCAATTACAACCAGAAAAAAGAAGGAAAAACAAAGCGAAGGGAAAATCTGTTTGTGGCCTGAACAGGACTCTCCTCCTCACCGACTTGGGGTTTAATTAAAAAGCGAAAATTTGAATTAGCTTTACAAGCAATTTGCCAAATGCAAGTTTTTTTTTTGTTGCCACTTTAGGGCAGCAGCAACAGCAGCAGCTGCTCCTGCCACCAACAGGCAACAGGAAATGAGGGCAGATTAAGTGGGAATTTCAGGCGCCCGGATTATCAAACGATCGATATAAATTATCTAAAAAATTATAATGGCGACCATAAAGATTAAAGCGGCTGGCAGGGATTGAAAGTGGACGGCAAGGACATAGGCTCAGACTGTTACGCATGGAGTGCCGCTGACACGTTTTCATTATTTGTTAAATAGAAATTTTATGGCGCAGAGCAGAGCACAGGCAGCAACAGGACCTGGGTGACTGCCTCAGGCTGAGACAGGACGAATTGAAAATTGAAACAGAGCGGCTATGAATTTTCTGTTCTTGTGCTGGACTCCGCTATGCTGGACTGGACCTTGCAAGCCCTCAGCTCCTGTCTCTGGACTGTTGGCCCACGACAATGGTCTCCAGCACACACGCAGACACACACGCAGACAGACAGGCAGAGAGAAAGAGAGAGAAGCAGGCACACGTGTGCAGTTTTGGGGCTAGTTTCGGTCCCCAGACAAACAAACAAGTAACGGCAACGGCCAGCATGACCTGGGACCAGTAGGACGACCAGTTTGTGGATCAGGATCTGGACCAGGGCGGCAGTGATGAAGACGCATCGGATAGAAGGAATAAAAATGTTCAAGATAATTGAATGAAAATTCATTCGTGTGCTTTTCGATTTGGGACAGAAAACTTTTGCTGTTGCTAATGCCATTGTTGCTCCTGCTGTTGCTCCTGCTCCTGCTGTTGTTGTTGTTGTTAACAAAATTCTAAGCATTTCCGTTAAGGCCAAGTGGGTGGCAGGGAAATGTATTTACATGTCGTTGTTATTTCCGTTCTTTTTCTGCTTTTTTTCCTTTTCTCTGTAGAGTAAACAAAACAACGAAACATTTAAGGGGGCAAGGAGACAAGGAGATCGATTCAGACACTGTGCGATAGCAAGTAAAATTCCTGCTTTGATGTCCTTTCAATCGATTGTTTGTTTTTTACTCATCATCAGGCCTCCTGACACGTTTCTCTCTCTGTTTTTTTCTTGTTAAATGCAAATTACAATTATCTTGCCGTGAGGTGAGCAGCGTTCAAGTTGCCTTTTCCACTTAAATTTTATACGATTTTTTCCTACCATCTGACCGCCATTCCTTGCCACTCCATATGCGTAGCTAAACGTTTTGGCTGCCTTCTCTGTCCTTAAGCGTTTCGATAGCCACAGGCATTATCAATAGTTTCTCAACTAGCATGTCCTGGTTACAGCCAGGCTCAGAGGAGCATCGCTCCAGGGCGCTGCGGCTCAACAAGTTGCCAAACAAAATTTACATAAAAATTCATGGCACAGCTGGTGCTCGTGCTGGTGCTGGTGCTGGGCGTGCCAAAGTAAAGCCATGAAAATGTAAACTCAAATTCAAACCCAAAGTTAATCTGAAACTAAAACTGTAACCGAACTGCTAAACCCCTGGGCTGCCACTTGTCCCCAGGGATTGCCATTATACAAGGCACGTTCACACAGGTCTGTCTGCCTGTGTATATGTGTGTGTGTGTAGGGTGTAGTGTTTCCAACGAACCCAACGATTAGTTTCGACTTTCATTGGACTTTTTTAAAGGCCTTTCATCAGTACAATGCTACCCATTTGAGTCCCTAATTAGCTGACCCTTAGGCTCAGCTATAGATTTCATGAACTTGCTGTGCACTTGTGATCCGAATGATGAGGCTTTGGTAGGTGAAAAGCCAAGAGATGGGGAGGATAGCAACCCTAGGGCTGTCAGACCCTGGCTTGTCATATGTATCAGCATAAATAATTTGCATTTAGCTTGTTTTATGTGTTTGTATACGTAGATAAGCATCCCTAGCACAACCTCTCGCTTCGACAGACGTAGCTACATGGTAATTTAATTGAGGTGCGGCAGCTTGCTGGCTTAGCTAAAGTTAATCTAATTTGTTTTAGTGTACGTAGGTAGCTTAAGTGTTCCTTGCACAACCTCCCGCTTCGACAGACGCAGCTACATACAAATTTAACTAAGACGCTGTAGACTGCGGCGGGTAGTCGGTTTGCCTTGAGTAAATCTTCTTTGCTTTAGTGTACCTAGCAATCTTTAGTGTTCCTCGCAAAGCTCCAGTTATACAAACTGCTGTAGACTGCGGCGGTTTGCTGGTCTACCTTGAGGAAATCTACTTTGTTATAGTTATAGCTTGCCTTACTGTTCTTAGCACAACCCTTCGCTTCGACAGACGCAGACGGATGGAAATTTAAGCGAACCGCTTCAGTTTGGTTGGCTTTATAGTCCAATCTGAAAAAATCTGTTTAGGATAAGACTGGTGGGCAGAAATTGTTACCTTACACGCACTCAAGTTCAATCGATTTGGTTTTAGTTCCCCGCAACAGCGTTTGAATAAATATTCAAATGAGTTTCTTTCCTTGTTTTTTTAACACTATTTTCCTGGTGGTCTGAGCTTAATATTTGACGCACGATATTCAAATCATGAACAGAATCATTTTGCAGCTTATTTTTTTGTTTTCTCTTGGCATTGTGGGTTCGTGTTTGTCACCGGTCGTTTCCTCACCGCCCACCGCCCATTGCCAGCTGCCATCAGCCATCAGCCATCAACTTGACGCTGCTTACCAGGTATGCAATTTGGGGCACATTAAACATTTCGATATCAGCGGCGTGATGGTTTCCCCGCCTTATGCCACCCAACAACTCGAGAATCCAACGCCCTTCCACTCAGTTCAATGCCAACCATCGAGCAATTTACCATATCGATGCGAGCGACACACAAGCTCAAGTCTTTGCCTGAGATTTTTCCATCCAAGTTGGCAGCTTTTAGCCGCTTTTTTCCTTCTTAATACTTAACAACAGCAGGTGTTTGTGCCTTCGCCTTGTCCTGATTCCTCGCATCTTCTATCCGAAAAATGTGTAGACAAAGCGGCCGAGGCGGGGGACATGGAGCTGTGACGCTGGTCCTGGCGACACTGTTCTCATTACTTAAAAGCGCGCCAACGCATTGCCAGGTTGATTGAATGAGTCCTGACTGTGGACTGGGCTGTGGGGTAAAGCGGAAATGTGGAAATGGGAGAAACGGAAAGAGGAAAAGCGTGCGTGCGTGCGTGGGTGGGTTGATGGGTTGGGCTAGCGGGTTCGGCTGGGTTGGGTTGGCATTAATGCAGAGATTGCGGTTACCTGGCATATGAAAGATATTTCCATTTGGCAGTTGAATTTAACATAACATTCCCATGGCTGGATGCGGGCGTCGCTTTGTCGGCGTCGGTCGATAAAGCCGATAAGGAAAACAATGAAATGCAATGAAAATTATTTATTATTTCAACAAAGATAAATCAATGAATGCCGTTGAAATGTCATTGAAACTGAACTTTAATTAATTTATAAATTTATTTGCCAAAAGGCAGACAAACAAACACAATCACAAAGGGGCAGTCGGAGGGCAACCGCATATCTGCAAATATTCCTTTGATGGCCTGTAACATTCCTCTCTCCCCAGAGAACCAGAGCTCCATGGAGGGGAAGACAAACCCCATTGATTCGGTCTGTAATTTCGCTTCAGATGCTGCAGGTGAAGCAACCTCAAAGGTGTCAAGATTCGTATTTGTCACACAAAATAATAAAAATATGAAAATCTGGCCGAAAGGGACGCAGAGCTGCAATGCAGTCCTCAGTGGCAGGAGTCACCTGCCAATGACTTCCATCAGCAGCAGAAGTGTTTCGTCCAGGGGTTACAGCTACAGCTGTGACTCTGGCTCTGGCAATAGCTTCAAGGAATGCGATGGCCAATGAAGAGAATTATGACATAAAAATATGAATTTTATGGTTGTGTATTTAAAATGGCCATAAGCACATACATATAGCGACACCAATACATGCAGCTGCAGAGGGCGGAAGAAGGAAAGCTGAACTGCTGCTGTCACAAGTCAGGAGCAGGAAAGCTCAGCTTTGAGGAGCGCTTTTGGGCAATCAAAACAGAAAGAAATATACAAGCAGACAAGGTCCAGTTAGGTCTGGTGGTTTCCCTAATGCCATTTATGCTTTGCTATGTTCTACTTTCAGCATTTGGGGTTAGGAAAGAGGATTTTAACCTTAAAGCTGCCTGCCAAGTAGACTTAGCTTCTTAGAGGATAGTTTATCTGCCCAAAGTTGTCAATCAGATTGATGTGTCCAGTGTTTAGCAAACTGCCTGAATATTTCAATGTTGCCTGTTGACAAATGGCAGCCAAAGCAACAAATGCGCTCAGTGAAGCTGAAATGGCAAACTGAAAGACAAGAACAGGACAAAGGAGGCGGCCAGGAAGACACGAATGAGACCAATGAAATTGGAAAATGAAATGGAAAAAATTTGAAATGTATGCGTGGGTGGGTGTGTGTGAGTGCGTAAAAGACAGTTGAAGATTTCGGTCTGCTCTGCTTGGCAGCTGCTGAGCATGAAACATGAAAATGAGATTTTTTTTGTTTTTTGTTATGTGTTTTTCCTTTAAGTAGTTGTTATTCGCTTGGCTCTTCCTGCTCGTTCGCGGCAAAGCCAAAATACAAATAAAAATAATCATAAAATCAGCGCAATAAGCAAGCAATGAAAATGAGATGAAGATAAGCAAGAAAGGACAGAGCAGGCAAGCAGGCGGCAGGCAGGCAGGAGAGGAATAAGGATATGGCAAAGCCAATGTCTTAGGACTTGCTGACACACTCGAAGAAAAATCTATAGGAAAAGCACTTAAGCAGAAACTAGAAGGGAAAAACCAACAGGAAAAGTAAAAGCGATTTCCTCAGAGATGACAAACTCAGCATTCGCATAGCTTTAATAACATTTGTGGATTTTGCCCTTCAAATGCATCAGCGTCACTTCGATAGCTGCGGTGAGGATGAACAGAAGTAAAATTCTGGGAAGCAGAGCGCGAGAAGCTTGCTGGTGGGTAGACAGATACCTTAGATAGCTTCACTGAAGACGAACAGAAGTAAAATGCTGATAAACAGGGCAAGAGGGTAGGAAGATCTTTTGGTTAGCTATGGTAAAGGCGAACAGAAGTATAATGTAAGAAAGCAGTAGGATAGCAGCGTGCGAGTGGTGAAACAGATAAATTTCATAGCTAAAATATATAGAATTTTATATAGCTGATGCGTAAAATTAATTTATATTTTCTTTATATTAAATTAAGTACAATGAATTAAATTATTTAAGATTTAAATCTTCAATTTACTGCTTTTCATTCCCTAACATTTTGGTAAGAGAAATAAATCAAAAACTTGACACATAAAAAGAAAAAAAAATTCAATTTGTTGTGGCATCAAAGGCCGTAAAGCTTCACCAAAGCCCCGCAATAGCTAAAATTATTTATTTTCATTTGTTTCTGGTGATTTCTTGGGGCTGGAGATGCGTGTGCCATCCGCACACACTCTGATAAGTAATCATAAATATTAATGCTAAAGATTCAAACTTATCTCTCCGGAGAGCTGCCCCGCCCTGCCCTGTCCTGCTCTGTCCTGCTCTGTCCTGCTCTGTCCTGCTTGGTCTGGACTCTGGTCATTCATTGCCTAATGGCTTGGACAAAGCCAATAGTCGACGCAGGCTTAGTTTAAGTTGAAAGCAATGCGCTTTGGCTTTTTATTTCCTTCTTTTCCGCACACACACACACACACACAGTGTCGGATTCCATTTTCCTTCGTGTACCTTGCTAAGTCGCGAATTGAGCCGAACAGCCTTGGACTCTGTTTGGCCGGCTGTTTATAGGCCCAACGATAACGTGGAATTGATAATCCTTGGTCGGCTTCCTAAGGCCTCTGTCCAAGGATATGCTAATGTGAATGCGGCTCCGCCTGCGGTCCCGGCTGTGGCTCCGTAAACAAGTCCCATTGAGCATAAAGAGCATAAATCTCAGTCTGCCAAAATACAAAAAAAAAAAAAAAAAAAAAAACAAACGCCAAAAAGAAGAAAACAA